>JASANE010025787.1:0-13456 GCA_030248225.1 Trileptium ribeirensis
TGTTACATATGTACGTAACGCGGCATGTTTTCGCCAACACGTTACGGTATTGCTGATGCAAAATGGGAGAGTTTGACATGAGTACGTTAAAAACTTTAACTAAGCTTTGTCGTTCATAAATTTACAGTACTATTTTATGATGTAGTGAAGGATTTTAGGTTTAAGCAAACAAGGTTCTTGTGTTTACATGCTGTTGTACCAATATTCCGGTGTAAACTTTCACCAAGACAGCGACTAGGCCAATTTTACTGGACGTTGTATATAAAATTTTTAGTGGACACTATTTCAGTATAATATCGGTTTATTAAGTATGCATGTAAAGTGGAAATTTGGGGATATTTTGGGTATCTTGGTATTTGAGGAGGGTATCATAGAGCGACCAGAACCAAATAACAGGCCGAAAACGGGTTTTGGCAAAATGTTTCCCAAATACCACCAGGTTAAATGTTTAGTCTAAAAACCATTCATGTACTTAAATTGGGTCAAACTAGGGAATTTTGGGGGGATTGTGAAATAGGAAAATTGATTTATTAAAAAAATCAGGAAAATTCAACATCACATTGTATTTTCAATATCTGTTCTGAAAATTTTTTCTGAAGCTATATCTACCAAAACGTATCGTGGCATATTTTGAATTTAGCCCAGATCACGGGATATTTTGATTCAAAGTGTAGATATCATTATAAAATTGAATAAAATAAAAACCAACATGATTTAAACACGAAAGGGATAGATTATTTGAGCTGGACGCCTTGATTACTCTAGATTTTGTATTTAGTATATTGTTTCTAGGTCATAAGGTGCAACGCCAAAAGTAGATTTGAGAATAATATCTAGATAAAATTATTGGAAAATTCGAAAGCTGCAATGCAACGTTCACAGAAAAATGTGTGCACTCACTGCACATTGTGCACGTATGAGCATGCTTATTGCTACAAAACATTTTTTAAAAAAACATGTAGTAATAATTCGTATTATTGTTACATATTTAGTGCAATAGTTGTGCCAATTGCACCATTTTTGTAAGAACAACGCTGGTTGTAGCTACAATTATTAATGTTTTTTGCAACAGTTGGCATCGCTTCGCCATTTTAGATGTAGCAATAATCGTGAACATTGATGCAAATTTAGTGCAATAAGGAATGTGGTGTTACAGATTTTGTAGCAATAAGCATTATTATTGCTACAAATTCTGTAGGTATAAATATGACAATCCATGTTACAATGTCCAGTGAGTGCACACATTTATCTTTGAACACAGCACAAAAAATTTGTGGCCTTTGTGCAAAGATAATTTGATTGACTTTTTTGGTCCCAAACAACGATCAAGTAGCGGCTATTTGACGAGTTGTAAATTATATGTGTATATGACGCTAGTAATCTGCTGAAAGATATTTTTTATCTATATAGATTGTAATAATTGTTTGAAGCAGAGAGTGTTGATGGATATGTGGTACCTTGCTACACCCAGGACAACGATTTCAACTTTCATTATTCTTTCTCAGTTTCCTATTATTATACGACGTCATATATACTCAGAGGCCAATGGTCATCAAAATGGCTTGGACCTTGGCGAGTCGGTACTCGACCGATATTCGGATATGAGCCAGTTTAAACTATATCGTCCCGATATCTCTCATGCAACGGTAAGACCTCATTGTGGTAATTAATGTAATAATCGGACACATTTGGGTAGGTTTCTGCGGTTAGTGATACCAAGGGTGCCTTAGGGAAGAGTATGACACTTCCCTGCACTCACGTGTTAGCCCGTGTTTGATGACGCTGGAATTTTCGGTCTTACCTCCCCCCAGTTTCTGGGGGGTAGTTCCGACCCCAAAATTTCTGGGGGGGGTCGGTTTATAGGCAGCTGCTTATGAACCGACCCCTCCAAGAAATTGGGGTGTCTGACCGACCCCCCCCCCCAAAAAAAAACTGGGAGGGGGTAAGGCCGAAACCGTCCACGTCATCAAACACGATCTAACATGTGAGTGCAGGGAAGTTTCATACTCTTCCCTAATGCACTCTTGGTGATACTAATAAAAGGAAGGCGTTCGCAAAAACTCCGCGGACAGTTGGTTAGCCAACTCCGGGACAAATTCGGAGTAACTAGTGAATAGCTTAAGAACTAGGGAACAGTATTACTTTGCCAACCGTTCATGAGCAGTTATCGACTGATTTGCTGTTTATTTCTGTCTAGATTGTGTATATATGTTGAACTTAACACGAGGTTTGTATTGTGTCCTTTAAGTCGCAGTGAGCGATCTTAAGGAGAAAGATTTTGACGAAATACGTACGTACTAAGATACTGTAATAGGTAATATTTGCCAAATTCACTATTACATATTAGCGTTGAGGTTGGTGACACGCGCTGATTTATAATTGCCTTTCTTGTCTGTTATAGATTAGAAGTGACATGCCACTTGAACCATAATCAACTACTGACCATTAGACACTTTGAAATTATATGCACACTGAACATCAAAGAAATTTTAAGCAAATGAAGTTCGGTGTTTGTAAACATATATGCAGGGAGGTGTTTGTATTCGTAAGAAAATCACAGAGGTTACAAAATTTCGCAAAATAATTATAATTCGTTAGTTCTCAATATGATATTCGTTCGTTGAAATATTTTATATATCCGAAATTTCGCATATTACTCATTTTTTTATAATTTGGCTGATATTTTACAGATTTTAATTTTATTAGGGAACTAATATTTTGTTCTATTTATGCACTAATTTTTGACAGTGCTTTAAGAAAAAACCAATGCATATATAATATACAAATATGTTTTATAATTTGGGAGGAAAATTTAATAAAATGTTAAATAAAATAGCGCTTGCGTTGCATTTTCGCGCATAATGTAATACATAGTGTCTTTTTTCTGCTGGAATTTAATTTCCAAACTACATTTTTGTATTTTTTGAAACATCGCGTCGTTTGCAGAAAGCTTGAAGAAGCTGAATATTTCTTGCATTCTGCATATTATGCACTAAATCATATTGTATGTCGTGTCTACGAAAAGGGGAGGAATGTTCGAGCTGCGTCCAGAATTTCGGCGGTTCCCCAGGTTCATTTGGACTTCGACCTTTAGGTATTTTGAAGTGACATCAAAAATTATTATCAGTGGGGTCAAAAATATTACTACTTGTACTATTGCATTCTATTTAGCCTATTTATAATAAAATATTGAGTAAGTTGTAGCACAGGCTGCTAGCTGACGGTTTCAGAAGGGAAACCATGCATTATATGTAACAATAACTACATATTATGTCGATGTACCAGCATAAAATTCGATTATAAGACATACAGATTAACTGGGTGTACTTTTATCACAATATGACCCGGGGGAAGTTCCACAGGTTCCAGCTGCTTCCTACCAGGTTGTATGTTCACCATTACACTTATTACACCACCTGTTACATTTTGTTTAGTCTGTTCAGTGAAATATTGAGCAAGTCGGAGCACTGGCTGCTACCCGACGTTGTTTTCAGAAGGGAAACCATACGTAATCTGTTTGTCGTGTAACCGACGTTGTTTTAAGAAGCGAAACCATACATAATATGCAGCGAAAACAACTACATATTATGGAGATATACACCTTGAAATGTGATTGATTACACGACAAACAGATTAATTAGTGGCTCTTTTACCCCAAGCTAACCCGGGGAAAGTTTCCGGGTTGCAGCTGGTTCCTACAATGTTGTATGTTCACCCTGTGGATAAGCCAGTTTATATACTATAACTGGCTTCTCCAAAGTGGCGGGTGGCGGATTCCTGTTATTTTTCGGTACCCTCTTGTAAAAACGGGTTTCCTCTGGTTGGGGCACCCTGACAAAATTTTAGCTCCCTCCAGCAAATAGCCCCTTGGCAAAATTATTTTCATTTCTCCGGTAAAAACACCTCCAGGTCACATAATATTATAATGTTGCATAACCTGTTTGAAAATTGTTGCGGTGGGTGAAGACAGCTCCTGTTATTCGAACAGAAACATAAACGTGAATTGTCAAAATTCAGTTTAAGTAAGACTTTGTTTACCCACCGAAACTTTTATAAACTGTGCGTATACGTAATTATTTTTATGTTTAAGGTTCCTTATATTATTCATATTTTTAAACCACTTAGGTAATAATGACGTAAATGATTGCAGTAAGTACAATTTGGCAAAATTATAGACAAAAATAATTTTCGGTAGTTTACGTGCTTTTAAGTTTGTTTTGTTACAATGAAGTAATTTGTATGTATGTCAAAATTCAGTGTAAGTGAGACTTTGGTTACCCACCGAAAGTTTTATAAACTGTGTCTATACGTAATTATTTTTATGTTTAAGGTTCCTTATGTTATTCATATTTTTAAACCACTTAGGTAATAATGAAGTAAATGATTGCAATAAGTACAATTTGGCAAAATTATAGACAAAAATAATTTTCGGTAGTTTACGTACTTTTAAGTTTGTTTTGTTACAATGAAGTAATTTGTATGTATGTCAAAATTCAGTGTAAGTGAGACTTTGGTTACCCACCGAAAGTTTTATAAACTGTGTCTATACGTAATTATTTTTATGTTTAAGGTTCCTTATGTTATTCATATTTTTAAACCACTTAGGTAATAATGACGTAAATGATTGCAGTAAGTACAATTTGGCAAAATTATAGACAAAAATAATTTTCGGTAGTTTACGTACTTTTAAGTTTGTTTTGTTACAATGAAGTAATTTGTATGTATGTCAAAATTCAGTGTAAGTGAGACTTTGGTTACCCACCGAAAGTTTTATAAACTGTGTCTATACGTAATTATTTTTATGTTTAAGGTTCCTTATGTTATTCATATTTTTAAACCACTTAGGTAATAATGACGTAAATGATTGCAGTAAGTACAATTTGGCAAAATTATAGACAAAAATAATTTTCGGTAGTTTACGTACTTTTAAGTTTGTTTTGTTACAATGAAGTAATTTGTATGTATGTCAAAATTCAGTGTAAGTGAGACTTTGGTTACCCACCGAAAGTTTTATAAACTGTGTCTATACGTAATTATTTTTATGTTTAAGGTTCCTTATGTTATTCATATTTTTAAACCACTTAGGTAATAATGACGTAAATGATTGCAGTAAGTACAATTTGGCAAAATTATAGACAAAAATAATTTTCGGTAGTTTACGTACTTTTAAGTTTGTTTTGTTACAATGAAGTAATTTGTATGTATGTCAAAATTCAGTGTAAGTGAGACTTTGGTTACCCACCGAAAGTTTTATAAACTGTGTCTATACGTAATTATTTTTATGTTTAAGGTTCCTTATATTATTCATATTTTTAAACCACTTAGGTAATAATGACGTAAATGATTGCAGTAAGTACAATTTGGCAAAATTATAGACAAAAATAATTTTCGGTAGTTTACGTGCTTTTAAGTTTGTTTTGTTACAATGAAGTATTTGTATGTATGTCAAATATTAGGTTGGCGAACACATGCATATCGAAGTTGACGGAAAGATGTTTACCACAGAATACCTATCGCTGAAGCCACCTTTGTTTGGTGAGTGACTGAAAGGGAGTAACGTTGAAACGAGTTGCGTTTGCGTCAGTTTATTCTTATCTTGCCGCGACGTATCCCACCATGATGTTGTTCAATAGAGTGACATATTGTTGTCAGAGTTATACAATAAAACGTGATTAGAATAATATTGCAAGTTTTGGTTGCTTGGTGCTATATGTTCAAGGATACTTGGGATCTATTTAGGATATGTTTTCTTCATTTTCAATAGTAGATAGTGTTCGCGGTCACTAAACTTCGATGTTAAATTATGTCTACCACTACAGCGTCCACGTGATTTCTGCATTGGAAACCGTGTCCGCGTTCATACAAAGACAAAATTGCGATTTGTGCACGGACTTCGGTTTTGAGATCATGAACAGACTTGACGAAAAAACAACCCAGTGTACGCACATAAAGTGTACTCACACATTACCCTGAATGGTATTTTTGTATTGTTTGCTTCTTATTAACTGTATTTATTGAGTAAATGTTATCAATCACAAGACCTAACGCTGCTATTCGTGTTAATGTTGATTTACATGCGGTTACGATATCAGAGGTATGTTAATTTTCATCGAATAGGGAAGCCAGCATTAAGCGTTCATGATTGTCTATGGTTATATTGAGTGTTTGTTTAGGTGTTATGCTTTTAGCTTTTCTAACGTTGGTGATTTAACATTTTTCGAAAGGATTTTTCTCGTATTGCAGGGCTGTCCTTTCGCTAAAAATTTTGCCAGGTGGCATGAACCAGGGGGCCCCTGGTTCGTAACCGGGGGACGCCCGATTCTGCCAGGGGAATTTTTCCAAGAGAAAACGGTTAAAAATCGTGTCAAAAACATTGCCAAAATGGTTTTGGTGGAAAGAAAAAGCAAGTTTTGGTGGCAGAAAAAGTTTTTGAAGCAAATTTTGACAAGATTTGCGAATTTTTTTGCTTCACAACGGAATTTTAGTACAAATTTTGATCAAATTTTATGTACTTTGGACCGATTGGAAACAAAAAATTTTCGAAAAAGCGGTGAACCGGGGGGAGCCCAAAATTTTGCCAGGGGGCATGAACCGTGGGCACCGGTTATGAACCAGGGGGAACCGACAAATGCCAGGACCCCCACCTCCCCCCAATTTGGAGAGCCCAGTATTGAAAAAATTAAATTTGGTGCTCCAAATCCACTAAAGTACAAGAGTTGTGTTTTTCATATAAGTATATATTACGGTTTTAGGCCCATATACCACTCTAACTAATGAATATTTAAAATAATATACATCACAAAGAATATTGATGCTGCCATGAAAAGTTGTTTGACGAAACGTAAAAGAAGGTGATAAATTTCGGTTCAGTTAATTGTAAAAATAGTCTTGAAGTTAATTAATATAACTTAAAGAATTTTAAATTTAAAGTACGTAATTTAAAGATCTTGTTATAATCAAATTGCGTTAAAATTATTTACAGTCATACAAAAATAGAAAGAAATTATGGATTTTTTACATTTATTTAATTGTAGGTTGTAGCGAAGCAATCTAATATGATTATAATGTAATTATTATTCAAGACCACCTATTTATGTTATAGAAATAAAAAACTTTTTAACCGATGAAGAATGCGACGCTTTTATCAATAACATCGGTAAACTTAGCGCTGGACGAACGGAGAACCAAGGATCGTCATTCGGAGGAAGCGATGTTGTATTTTACGATATGAATCGGGACGGGAAACTCAATATAGACGAGGTACAATTCGGTTTATCGATTTGATCATAATCGAATATAGGGACACGGCAGTGTCACTATCATGTTTTGTGCCAATAGTGGCGCATTTTTAAGACACTTTTGCATTTAAAAAACGATACTTAATTCCCTTGGTAGGTACAACTTCTTGAGAAGTACAACTTGGTCAGTTTCACAAATAGCCCACATTGACTGTTTATTTTTTATTATATTGTCACTGGCGGCATACCGTGCACGAGTGGAACGCATTAATTAAGGGAAGTTCTAAGAACATGATTTTGAATGAATAGAGATATATTTATGGAGTCAGATTTCAGAAACGCATTCATTGAAGAACAGAATAGGCACGCGTATATCGGCATTTTGTTCCATCTCCTTTTATATTTGAATTATTTAATTTTAATTCTATGTAATGGTTAACAGAGTTAAAAATATATTATTGGTTTATATTAAATTTCACACTGTTTATGCAATATGCAAATTTTCACCCGCTTTTTGCATATTTTTGCTAAAATTTCCAAAACCCTGCGTCGGGGGGCGGTTGTGGTACCCGGTGAAATCAGGGGGAATGCTAATGTGGTACCCTAAGGGGGTAAGCTAATGTCTCGGGATCTGAGGCTTCAGGGGGATAGCCCTCGTGAACCCCTATTTCGGCATATATAGGAAGGGCTTAGTCTCCCGGAGGCTGGACGGCTCGGCTACCACTTTTAACAGGTCCTCTAACCCCAGCTCCAGCGCCGCCTCAAGCGCCAAATGCATAGATGCCCCCACCGACGACCGCATCTAACTACAGGCTGACAACCTTCAATGGGAAATCAAAGGCGTCCCCCAAAGGAGCCGACCTCGAGCAAGTATATATGGTTAGGAGACTCTGATGTATACCTAAAATATTTGTGTTATATTTTATGGATGAAAAGTAGCTATAATTTTCCAGCTCAGCTCAGCTCTTACTGAGCCATGTCCTTTCGGCTCGGATCAGTTTGGCTAGACTTTCTCTGGCAATTAAGATCACCTACCAAGCTCCACATAATACAAGTTTACGATCCATCAACATTACAGAAGTCAAATACAAACCGTTAAATGCGCCTAATGACCGAGCCGACGAAATTTTATCTGTTTTTACTTTTGGCGGTATACAATACAGATGACGCCCCTAGGTGTTCGGGGTACCGAGGTTTGACAGGGGTCATTTCTGAGGAAAGAGGGGGTCGAGGCCCTTGCTTTATGATTTATGTGTAAACTATTTGAAACCAATGCTGACAAATGGTTGTCAGTGAGACCGAATCATAATTTAACCCTGAATCTAAAGCATATCTCGTGACCTTGTAAAAACAGTACAAGGTAACAATACTACGATGTAAAATGCATATGTTTATTAAATGTAAAATGTTGGAACAAGTTTTCAAAATTTAAGTCAATCTTCATGTTTTGTGAAGCTACGTGTTTTTAAACACGTTTTGTGGCGTCCTCACAATGAACACATCATGCTCACTTGACTAATACGTGACTGATTAGGAATGCTGATGACATTCTGATGCAACATTTCATGATGCAATCAACTACGTCCACGTTATTAATTATATAATTATGCAAATAAGTTTTGTGCATATATGTTGTATATTTTTGCAATAAACTATAGTCATTTATTTGACTTCTTGCAACGCAACGTAGTGCTACATTGGTGAATCCGATTTTTTTACGTTGTTTCATCGTCAACCAGCTTTAGACGCTTGAGTTGCTCATTGATTTCATTGTTATGTTTATTTCTTGCTGACGTCGCGGCTTTGTTTTTCTACTTAAAATATAACCTTGATAGCGATTATGGACACAGCTGACGAGGCGGCTCAACCAGTGGTTGCGGATGTCTCAATCAAGTAGCTTCCGCTCTGGCCTTCTGACTCGGAGCTGTGGTTGGCTCAAGTCGAGGCGCTATTCGCAACCCGCGGTATTGTGGCGCAGTAGATGAAGTTCAACTACATCATCGGGTCCTTGTTCCCGGAACACGCCACCGAAGTGTGCGACCTTCTGATGAAGCTCCCGACCGACAAACCCTGCGAGGTCCTCCGCGATGAATTGGATAAACGGCTTTCCGCATCCGAACAGAGACGTCTGCAACAACTCCTCAACGCTGAAGGACTGGGCGACCGTAAGCCAAGTCAACTTCTCCGTCACGTGAGACAACTCCTGGGGCCCAACAGTCCGCCCTCGACGATTCAATTCTGCAGCAGCTGTTCCTTCAACGAGTACCGCCCCAGGAGCAATTGGTGGTGACCTCGTCTGAAAGCCCGACTTTAGAAGCCGTAGCGGCTTTGGCCGATAAAGTTATGGATGTGGCAACGCCAAACCCGGTGGCCGCGACGGTCTCGGCCAACGATTCTGTGACAGATGAAGTCGAGTCCCTTTTGGTTCAAGGTCCGCGAGCTGCGCAACATGGTATTAAGCTTCACGGTCGACCGAGGTGGTACCCTAAATCGATCCCAAAGCGGTGTGCAACGAAAACTTTTGAGTGGTCGAATGCAGCCGAATCGCGACAACGGTCTATGCTGGTACCATGCAAAGTTTAGCGCCACAGTAACGAAATGCCGCCATCCTTTCAAGATGGCGGGAAACGACGGAGCGGGACACTAGCCACGACGGGTGTTTCCACCGGCATCAACCGATTGTTGTTTGTCGTGGGCCGAAACTTTGGACACCGATTCCTCGTCGACACTGGTGCCCAAGTCAGTGTCCTCAAGGTCTCGCCCAACGACAGACGCCTCTCTCAGTCAACCCCGCCCTTTAAGCCGCCAACAATTCCACGATCAAGATCTATGGCTAACAATCCCTCACCCTCAACCTAGGTATCAAACGATTCATTTGAATGGTCTTCGTCGTTGCTAACGTCAGGTACTCGATCATCACCGCCGATATCCTTTCCCACTTCTACCTAATACTTGACATACAACGATCCCAACTTCACGATGGCAGCACACGCATGCCCTTTCAAGGGGTCACGTCGAACGTCCAATCGTTCAACATCACGGTCTCCTCCCCTGGTCAGTCATCGTCTTTCGAGCAACCGCTGAGCAAGTAACCTCGTATCACAAACCTGACATGAATGGTCGCCAAGGTTCGGCACAACATCATCAACCACATCGAAACAAGAGGCCCACCTGTGCACAGCGGACTGCCTCCGCACAAACTCATGGCTGCCAAAGACGATTTCGATCACATGCTCGAACCTGGCATCATTTGACACTCCTCCAGCTGTTTCTCGCCGGCCTTCCACATGGTTCTAAAGAAGAATAACGAGTGGCGACCGTGCGGTGACTACAGAGCGCTCAACACTGCAACCGTACCCGATCTATACTATGTTCCTCAATATGCAATACTTTACGGCGATGATCATTGGCATGCGTATTTTCTTGAAAATCAACCTGGTCATAGCTTATCACCAGATCCTCACGGCACCCGACGACGTAGCGAAGGTCGCAATCGTCACACCTGTCGGTCTATACGAATACATCCGAATGCCGTTCGGACTCCGCAATGCCGCCGATGGTGAGCAACATCGTTGAAGGACACGTTATCTGGATTTGCTGTTCGAGCGTCTCGACGAATAAGGCATTACGATCAACGTGGACAAGTTTCAACTCGACAACTCGACTTCCTTTGTCATCGTGTCGACTCAAATGGCATCCATCCCAGCATTCAAAGGGGCAGTCAATCTGCGATTTTCCCTGAGCTGGATAACGCAAGAATCTTGCAATGGACCAAACGGCTGCTGCGGCTTTCGAGGCTTCCAAGGATGCTTTGTATTGTCTCATGCCACGTTGCTGGTATACCTGCTACTAAAAGCTCCCATCAATATCCTTGTGGACGCATCAAACGTAGCTACTGGAGCCGTGCTTCCACAATATAACAGTGGCGAATGGGAGCCACTGTCGTTCTAGTCAAAGAAGCTGTCGCCCGTTGAAACTTGGTGCAGCACGTTTGCTCTAGCGCTATTTATCATCTAGTGTGAGATTCCACTTTTCTGACATTTCATCGAAGGACATTTCTTTGTGCTTACCGATCACAAGTCGCTCGCCTTTGCCTTACAAAGCCGTTCTGAGGGCAATCGCTCAGAGAAGTCAGATATTTCTCATTCATCGCTGAATTCGCCGACTACATCCGGCACATCAGCGGAGCCGAGAACAAACCAGCTGATGCTCTGTCGCGGATAAACGCGTCAAGAACCAATGCCGACTACTCAACACCGGCTGACGTTCAAGTAAGCAGCGATTTCGGATCTAAAGCCGAGCGGAATGACTTCTCTCTTCAACTGAAGTTTGTCCCTGTTCCGATAGCAAACCCTCCCATCCTCTGCGACGTTTCAACCGGCGTCCCACAACCGTTCCTTCCCAAGCAGTTGCGTTGAGCGGCGTTCTGTCACTTCATTTCCTATCCCATCCCGGTGTTCGCTCAATTCAACGATTGGCCGTACTACGTTTCGTTTGGCCTAGTGGCAATAAAGACGCCCGAAGATGGGCCACGTGTTATCTATCGTGCCAAGAATCAAAGGTCCAACGGGACATGATTTCCCGTCCTGGACAGTTTCCTATCCACGATCATTGATTCGAACACATCCAAGTCGATATCGTCGGTCTTTTGCCTTCGTTTAATGGACAGTACTATCTGCTTACTGCCGTCGATCGATTCACCAGGTGGCCCGAAGCTATTCCGATCCCGAGCATTAGCGCAGAAACAATCGCCCAGGTCCCCTCTGTGGTTGGATATCTTGTTTCTGTTCGCTGACGTTCATCACCACCGACCGTGGCCAACAATTCGAGTCCACCCTCTTCAAAGAGCTGACGAAGCTTCTCGGGGTGAGTCACTTTCGAACAACGGCGTATCACCCAATATCGTACAGATTGGTCGAGCGATTTCATCGCCAACTCAAAGCGTCAATCAAGGCTCATCCTGATGCCCAACGATGGACCGAAGTGCTGCCGTTGGCATCCCTTGGGATTCGATCGTCTGTGAAAGAGGACATTGGCGCGTCGACCTTCGGCATGGTCTACGGAACAACACTCCATTTGCCTGGTCAACTCATTGTGTTAAGTCAACGGAGCATCGTACCGGATTCGGCATCGTTCCTCGACCGTCTACGATCAACAGTGGAAAAACTTTGACCAACGACAACCCGATGCGCCAAGAGACGCAAGTTTCCTTCCTAACCGAACCGATTTGGCGGCAAGTTGTGTCCTTTTAGTGTACAGTGTTAAAACCCTGTGCATTTCTGCTTATCGGTTGCATGGGATCGTAACTAATCAAAAGTGCTCATAATTGTATGTAAATGTTAAAATAAGACAGTCTTTTTGTGTGGTAAAAATTCTGTTTCACACAAATTCTACTAGGGTGATTTATATTTTTTTACATTTTAGATGAGGACGATTTTGGAAAACAATTTTGACACGTTTTTTCGCGCAGACGACGTTCGGAAGATGTAATTTTAATTTTTAATTATTTAGATTTCAATTATTATTTTTGATAGATTTTTGATCTTTGGAAACTAATTATAGTGTTGCTATTAATATGTTGCTGTTATGTACAGATTTATGGAACCCAGAAGCTAATCTTTGAAACTTAGCGAGCGAAGCCAGCTGAGTTTCCACCGAGGGCGACAGGGAAAAATCGTGAAAATTTCTTTTTTGTCTATCGGTGTCATTCATGACTAGTCTTCGGACGATGGATTTCGATAAATTCTTGTTCGATAGCAAACGTGATGTGCCCTTTAGTTGAACGCGAACACTTTAGACTCTATATTCCGAGTGATAATTGCAAAAACTAGTCTTTTTAAATATTCTTGCCCATACAGGTACCAGTGTTTCGCAACCAATATCTCGCGACAAACAGGCTTTGCGTCAAAAAACGAAGACTACCATGGAGAATTGGCTCAGCTCATTGATGTGTGCGACTTTGCTGGTGAACAATACTTTTTTGTCAAACCACTACTTTGGCTGCTGTGGGTCCGAATATGGATCGCCAACCCTTTTCCAGAAATAGCGATTTTTCAAATTTCGGCATGTTTATACTTTACGATGAGTTGCCTATCACGGTATAAAACACGTTGGATACGATTGTTTTGCTATCTGGAGTCTAACTTGACAATATTATATCTTTTCATGGAGCTTCATAATTACTAGCAATACACAGTAACTGAACCAAGAACTACATA
>JASANE010025789.1:0-88528 GCA_030248225.1 Trileptium ribeirensis
AAAAAACTAAACGAATTAATAAAAATCCATATAGGATTTTAAAAAAACACACATTAAAATGCACCAACCCGATTTGAGTGATTTTTTATTGAAAATCCATGCATGAAAAAAACTAAACGAATTAATAAAAATCCATATCAGGATTTTAAAAACATGCATTAAAAGGCACCAACCCGGTTTAAAGTGCCTTCTATTTGAAAATCCATGCATGAAAAAACTAAACTAATTAATAAAAGTATATATTGCAATTTTAAAAACACACATTAAAATACAGCCAACCCGATTTGAGTGATTTTTATTTGAAAATCCATGCATGAAAAAAACTAAACGAATCAATAAAAATTCATATCTGGATTTTAAAAACACACATTAAAATGCACCAACCCGGTTTAAGTGATTTTTTATTTGAAAATCCATGCATGAAAAGAAAACTAAACGAATTAATAAAAAATCCATATCAGGATTTTAAAAAACACGCATAAAAATGCACCAAACCGATTAGAGTGAATTTTTATTTGAAAATCCATTCAAGAAAAAAAATAAACGAATAAATAAAAAACCAAAACAGGATATTAAAAACAAACTAAAAAATGCACCAACCGCGGTTTAAGTGATTTTTTATTTGAAAATTCCATGCATAGAAAAAACTAAACGAATTAATAAAAAATGCATATCGGGATTTTAAAAAAACACACATTAAAAATGCACCAACCTCCCCGATTTGAGTGATTTTTTTATTTGAAAATCCATGCATGGAAAAAAACTACAAACGAATTAATAAAAATCCATATCAGGATTTTAAAAACACACATTAAAATGCACCAACCCGGTTTAAGTGATTTTTTATTTGAAATCCATGCATGAAAAAAACTAAACGAATTAATAAAAATCCATATCAGGATTTTAAAAACACACATTAAAATGCACCAACCCGATTTGAGTGATTTTTTATTTGAAAATCCATGCATGAAAAAAACTAAACGAATTAATAAAAATCCATATCAGGATTTTAAAAACACACATTAAAATGCACCAACCCGGTTTAACTGATTTTTTATTTGAAAATCCATGCATGAAAAAAACTAAACGAATTCTACAATAAACTTTAGTTTCACACATAAAATTTACATTCAGTGCCTAAATTTGTATCAAGTGTCTCCAAAATGGTTTTTGATGTTTTTGGCAAAGTCCATAGATGCAGCAGCCGTATACTTCAGCGCGGCACTTTGTAGTCACGATCATGTTCTGTGCGAACTTTACCTTGTACGTACAACCATAAAAGTCCTTCACTTACCTTTGATACGGATCAGTCAACTTTGAAATTTGGACAACTGCTATTGGTAAGGTGCCGCTATCGCGATTTGAATCATAAATTGAATAAACTCATATGTAAACTTTTGATAGATCCGGATCGTGGCATCAACTGCGGTATAGTATTGCTGTATTCGCTACTCTGTGGATGAATTGCTAGACTTATATTTGTAGGAAATAGAAAAAATGAAAATTAGTTACTAAATCTAAAAACGTCAACAAAAATTATATTGCAAAATCTAAAGGATTGGTCAATAGGCCTGCTGTATAGAATAATTTTAGGGTCATCGTTGATAATGCTGAATCCTTCACCAGGGCGTTTTATTTCCACTACATCACAATCCACTTAGCCGCAAAGCATGCCAGGGTATATGGTGTGGCCAAAATGTTTCAACTGCAGAAATTTTCTGTCTTGTGAAGTTATCGAAGTCAGTGGCGTAATCGTCTTCATTTCCGCCAGTTCAAAGGCATTATCAGTTATTTCATAAACACGTAAAAACGGCTATTAATTGGGGACTTTTTGAGTGTAGAAAGGTGTGATTCTTGTAATATGATGGTTTTACTCTGGTACAAAATGGATTCATGCTTTTTCGGAAATGGTTTGGATTACCCTATGTTCAATACCTCAGGCAAAATTTTTGCATTATCTTGCAGAATCTCAGTTGATGCAAAAATTTGGGTACAAGCTTTGTATATTTGCATACGAGAGCTAATATTGGAAGAGTAATATAAAAAATTGAGAAAATTGTACTTAAACTGATTAACAGTTAAAAAATAATAGCACTTAAAAAGTATAGCAGCATTGAAAACTAAATTTCGACACTCTTTATAATTATGATTTTTCAGATTAAAACCAATTGTTTTTCCTTCCCCTGCCAACATACAAATTTCTAGCTTTTCCGACTTCAAACATGAGGCCCCCTCAGATCATACCCCTAACAAAATTTTTACTGAACGAAGAAGCCCTTAAATAATAGCTTTATGGAGAAGTTTATCAGTGTCATTGTAGTTAATGCTTTTACCGCATTGAAATTTTGTGTTCATGGGTTCAACCCGTGATTAAGTGATGTAACCTCATATGGTTTAACCTGGCAGAAATTATTAACTTGTTTAACCATGATAAATCCGCCATTTATCTTATTCACATCAATCTCCACAACCGTGATAACCAGTGTCTTCTTATTGCCGTTTCATTATTGCTAGGAACCAAGTTGATGACTGCTTCCGATTTGGGATCAATTGCTTTTTATTAAAATCCAGGATTTTTTCTTTAGAGCCATGTCGACAGCATCCATGCCCCCGATTGGGGACCCTCAGGTGTTATGGAGGCTTCGTGACTGAACTTTTCATGCATTTTATAAATTTTAAAATATTGTACTTAAATCTTTTGCTGTTGCACGGAGCTGCCTTTACTTACCGGTGGAAGTTGTTTCGCTTCAAATGAAACAAGCGAAAAAGCTCAGAAACTGCAAAAATTTCAGAAGTTTGCGCAACCAATTTGGTTAACTTTGTGTAAATTGTGCTGAGTGAACAGGGGTTAGTGCCCGTCTTGCCGCCCTCCCCGAACTCATATTGGATTGGCATGCCCTTCGTTCTGCCACCACAGAAAAATAAGCGCAAATTTTCCATTTTCCTTAATCTCTGTCAATTTACGCAAAATTTTCCGCACCGCGTGCAGGCACTACCTATTGCTTAAGGGAAAAAATATAACTTGAGGGGCTCCGCTCCTTACAAGGTAGCCCCTTACCTCCTCTCCAGTCCCCAGACGTGTTTTATCTTAGCGTGCTACCAGATGTGTTTCATCTTAGCGGGCAACCCAGATCTGTTTCATGTTAGCTTGCAACCCAGGAGTATTTTATCTTAGCTTGTTCTCATATGTGTTTCATCTTAGCTTGCAACCCAGATGTGTTTTATGTTAGCTTGCAACCCAGAAGTATTTTATCTTAGTTTATTTAATTAGCTAATTTTTTGAACATTTTCAAAGTGCTTCGAAATGAAAAATAAATCGCGCACAAGGGTTTTCTGCGTCGGTGATCACAGATATGATATTTCTGAATCGGTAAAGCTAGATCGTATATGCTAACTAGTTAATTAATTAATTAGGTAATTGTATGCAAATTTCAAAATTATTTCAAAATTCCTAATTTGTTGCGCTCGGGGCTTTTCGATGCCGGTGATCATGAATATGAGGTTTTAAAGCTCTACGATTTTATCATGGGCGCTAATTAGTTAACTAATTAGCTAACTAGTTGGTGTTACTGATTAGCTATTTTTTAGCTAGCGAGCTTTTTGTATGATGAATTTTACATCAATTGCCTAAAACGTGATACTTATTATAACTTGATTAGATATTTAGTTAAAATACACGTATACACAAATATGATACCAAATACTTTGCCTGTTGCTCCGCTCATTTTTTGTAATTTATTACGTCTACCAATGTTAGCTTGCAACCCAGACGTGTTTTATCTTTAGTTTGCCGGCAGCTTCAAAATCGATCCCGGATGACTATTTGTGCTAGGTAATTTCTCAAATATTTTCTGATGGAACCTAGCACAAAGTTATGGGATGGGGTGGGCTCGGAATCCCTAGGAACGGCCCTGCTTATGTTGTGTGAGTCTAAATATTTGCTGGAATAAAAAAACTGCTGAAATATCCTAAAAATCATGTGCAGACCTTGCATTATATCACCGAAAAGTCCATATCTTTAAGACGACGTACTGAGCTACTCTGTTCCTTTTTCAATAATGTGATCTGCATTCGATTTCCGATCGCTTAGTACGCGTTCCCTCAAGGGGGTTCCAAATGTATGGCTCAATCTTAAGAAATAGTAGCGGACTTTGAGTGTATAGTAGCCACGTAGCAAAACAAAATAGAGGACTTTAAATTAATCGTTACATCAATCGATACAGATTGTTTAAGAATATTTTTTAGGATTTCGCTTCTCCCTCTCGCCCCTCCTGCCGCTTTCATCAAAAATTTTGAGAAATTACCTGCACAAACAGCATTTTTTTATTTCAAGGGCAATTAGAAAGAAAAACACGTCTGGGTGCAAGCAACATTGAGACAAAAATTACAAAAAATGAGCGAGCAACAGCAGGCAAAGATTGATCATATTTATACATTTACTAAATATCTAATCAAGTATAATAAGATCACGAGCAATAGAAAATTCATCATACAAAAAGCTCGCTAGCTAAAAAATAGCTAATCAGAACACCAACTAAGTAGAATAGTAATGAATTAGCGCCCATGAAAAATCAGAGCTTAAAACCTCATATCCATGACACCGCATCAAAAGCCCCCAGCGCAACAAATTAGAATTTCTAATAATTTTTCAAATTCATAAACAATTACCAATAATCACCACCAAGTCAGAGCATATACGACTAGCTTACCATTCAGAAATATCATATCTCTACCTATGCATATAAAACCTTTCGCGATTATTTTCATTTCAAGCACTTGAAAATTTCAAAAAATTAGCTAATTAAATAAGCTAAGAAGACTCTTTCAAGCTAACATAAAACACATCTCAAGCTAAGAGAAACACATATAGAACAAGCTAAGAAGACAACACCTCCCCTCAAGCTAACATGAAACAGACTCTAATCTAAGAGAAAAACACATCTAGCACGCTAAGAAAAACACGCTGACAGAGAAGCTACCTTAAAGCAGCCCCTCAATATTTTCCCTAAGCAAAGAGCCGCACGCCAAAATTCACTACAAGAAAAAAAAAAACCTTTTCTCACAAACAACATGCCAATCCAATTAGAGGTGCAGAAAGACGGGCACTAACCCCGGTTCACTCAGCACAATTTACACAAAGTTAACCAAATTGGTTGCGCAAACTTCTGAAATTTTTGGCAGTTTCCTGAGCTTTTTCGCTTGTTTCATTTGAAGCGAAACAACTTCCACCGGTAAGTAAAGGCAGCTCCGTGCAACAGCAAAAGATTTAAGTACAATATTTTAAAATTTATAAAATGCATGAAAAAGTTCAGTCACGAAGCCTCCATAACACCTGAGGGTCCCCAATCGGGGGCATGGATGCTGTCGACATGGCTCTAAAGAAAAAATCCTGGATTTTAATAAAAAGCAATTGATCCCAATCGGAAGCAGTCATCAACTTGGTTCCTAGCAATAATGAAACGGCAATAAGAAGACACTGGTTATCACGGTTGTGGAGATTGATGTGAATAAGATAAATGGCGGATTTATCATGGTTAAACAAGTTAATAATTTCTGCCAGGTTAAACCATATGAGGTTACATCACTTAATCACGGGTTGAACCCATGAACACAAAATTTCAATGCGGTAAAAGCATTAACTACAATGACACTGATAAACTTCTCCATAAAGCTATTATTTAAGGGCTTCTTCGTTCAGTAAAAATTTTCTTGTTGTAGGGGTATGATTTTAGGGGGACCTCATTTTTGAAGTCGGAAAAGCTAGAAATTTGTATGTTGGCAGGGGAAGGAAAAAAACAATTGGTTTTAATCTGAAAAATCAGAATTATAAAGAGTGTCGAAATTTAGTTTTCAATGCTGCTATACTTTTTAAGTGCTATTATTTTTTTAACTGTTAATCAGTTTAAGTACAATTTTCTCAATTTTTTATATTACTCTTCCAATATTAGCTCTCGTATGCAAATATACAAAGCTTGTACCCAAATTTTTGCATCAACTGAATATTCTGCAAGATACTGCAAAGATTTTGCCTGAGGTATTGAACATAGGGTAATCCAAACCATTTCCGAAAAAGCATGAATCCATTCTGAACCAGAGTAAAACCATCACATGACAAGAACCACACCTTTCTACACTTCAAAGTTTACCAATTAATAGCCGTTTTTACGTGTTTATGAAACAACTGATAATGCCTTTGAACTGGCGGAAATCAAGATGATTATGCCACTGACTTCGATAACTTCACAAGACAGAAAATTTCTGCAGTTGAAACATTTTGGCCACACCCATATACCCTGGCATGCTTTGCGGCTAAGTGGATTGGGATGTAGTGGAAATAAAACGCCCTGGTGAAGGATTCAGCATTATCAACGATGACCCTAAAATTATTCTATACAGCAGGCCTATTGACCAATCCTTTAGATTTTGCAATATAATTTTTGTTGACGTTTTTAGATTTAGTAACTAATTTTCATTTTTTCTATTTCCTACAAATATAAGTCTAGCAATTCATCCACAGAGTAGCGAATACAGCAATACTATACCGCAGTTGATGCCACGATCCGGATCTATCAAAAGTTTACATATGAGTTTATTCAATTTATGATTCAAATCGCGATAGCGGCACCTTGCCAATAGCAATTGTCCAAATTTCAAAGTTGACTGATCCGTATCAAAGGTAAGTGAAGGACTTTTATGGTTGTACGTACAAGGTAACGTTCGCACAGAACATGATCGTGACTACAGAGTGCCGCGCTGAAGTATACGGCCGCTGCATCTATGGACTTTGCCAAAAACATCAAAAACCATTTTGGAGACACTTGATACAAATTTAGACACTGAATGTAAATTTATTGAAACTAAAGTTTATTGTAGAATTCGTTTAGTTTTTTTCATGCATGGATTTTCAAATAAAAAATCAGTTAAACCGGGTTGGTGCATTTTAATGTGTGTTTTTAAAATCCCTCAGTTCCTTATCTTTGTGCTCCGTGTTTTTTTCATGCATGGTTTTCAAATAAAAATCAAGGTTAAACCGGGTTGGTGCATTTTAATGTGTGTTTTTAAAATCCTGATATGGATTTTTATTAATTCGTTTAGTTTTTTTCATGCATGGATTTTCAAATAAAAAATCAGTTAAACCGGGTTGGTGCATTTTAATGTGTGTTTTTAAAATCCTGATATGGATTTTTATTAATTCGTTTAGTTTTTTTCATGCATGGATTTTCAAATAAAAAATCACTCAAATCGGGTTGGTGCATTTTAATGTGTGTTTTTAAAATCCTGATATGGATTTTTATTAATTCGTTTAGTTTTTTTCATGCATGGATTTTCAAATAAAAAATCACTTAAACCGGGTTGGTGCATTTTAATGTGTGTTTTTAAAATCCTGATATGGATTTTTATTGATTCGTTTAGTTTTTTTCATGCATGGATTTTCAAATAAAAAATCACTCAAATCGGGTTGGTGCATTTTAATGTGTGTTTTTTAAAATCTGTATGTTTTTTTTTCTTTTTTTTTCCGGCTGGGGGGCTTTTGTTTTTTCCCTTCTTTTTTTTTCGTTTAGTTTTTTCTGCATGGATTTTCTTTCTGCGGGTGGGGCGTTTTGTGGGTTTTTGTCCCGATATGGATTTTTTTGCTTTTTTTTTATTCGTTTAGTTTTTTTCATGCATGGATTTTCAAATAAAAAATCACTCAAACCGGGTTGGTGCATTTTTTCCATTATTTTTTATCTATTTCACAATCAAAAAATCACTCAAATCCAATTCAAATCCCATACATTATCTGTTTCCACAAAAAACTTTTTAATGTGTGTTTTTAAAATCCTGATATGCATTTTTATTAATTCGTTTAGTTTTTTCATGCATGGATTTTCAAATAAAAAATCACTCAAATCGGGTTGGTGCATTTTAATGTGTGTTTTTAAAATCCTGATATGGATTTTTATTAATTCGTTTAGTTTTTTCATGCATGGATTTTCAAATAAAAAATCACTCAAATCGGGTTGGTGCATTTTAATGTGTGTTTTTAAAATCCTGATATGGATTTTTATTAATTCGTTTAGTTTTTTTCATGCATGGATTTTCAAATAAAAAATCACTCAAATCGGGTTGGTGCATTTTAATATTTTTAATCCCGATATGCATTTTTATTAATCCGTGATTTTTTCATGCATGGATTTTCAGAAAAATCACTCAATCGGGTTGGTGCATTTTTAATGTGTGTTTTTAAAATCCCATCTGATATGGATTTTTATTAATTCGTTTAGTTGTTTTTCATGCATGGATTTTCAAATAAAAAATCACTCAAATCGGGTTGGCGGCATTTTAATGTGTGTTTTTAATTAGTGTTTTTTTATTAATTCGTTTAGTTTTTTCATGCATGGATTTTCAAATAAAAAATCACTCAAATCGGGTTGGTGCATTTTAATGTGTGTTTTTGAAATCCTGATATGGATTTTTATTGATTCGTTTAGTTTTTTTCATTCATGGATTTTCAAATAAAAAATCAATCAAATCGGGTTGGTGCATTTTAAAGTGTGTTTTTAAAATCCTGATATGGATTTTTATTAATTCGTTTAGTTTTTTTCATGCATGGATTTTCAAAAAAAAGTCACTCAAATCGGGTTGGTGCATTTTAATGTGTGTTTTTTAAAATCCTGATATGCATTTTTATTAATTCGTTTAGTTTTTTCATGCATGGATTTTCAAATAAAAAATCACTCAATAATTTCTGCATTTTTAATATTGTTTTTTAAATCCTGATATGCATTTTTATTAATTCGTTTAGTTTTTTCATGCATGGATTTTCAAATAAAAAATCACTCAAATCGGGTTGGTGCATTTTAATGTGTGTTTTTAAAATCCTGATATGCATTTTTATTAATTCGTTTAGTTTTTTCATGCATGGATTTTCAAATAAAAAATCACTCAAATCGGGTTGGTGCATTTTAATGTGTGTTTTTAAAATCCCGATATGCATTTTTATTAATTCGTTTAGTTTTTTCATGCATGGATTTTCAAATAAAAAATCACTCAAATCGGGTTGGTGCATTTTAATGTGTGTTTTTAAAATCCTGATATGGATTTTTATTAATTCGTTTAGTTTTTTTCATGCATGGATTTTCAAATAAAAAATCACTCAAATCGGGTTGGTGCATTTTAATGTGTGTTTTTAAAATCCCGATATGCATTTTTATTAATTCGTTTAGTTTTTTCATGCATGGATTTTCAAATAAAAAATCACTCAAATCGGGTTGGTGCATTTTAAAGTGTGTTTTTAAAATCCTGATATGGATTTTTATTAATTCGTTTAGTGTTTTTCATGCATGGATTTTCAAATAGAAAATCACTCAAATCGGGTTGGTGCATTTTAATGTGTGTTTTTAAAATCCCGATATGTTTTTTTATTAATTCGTTTAGTTTTTTCATGCATGGATTTTCAAATAAAAAATCACTCAAATCGGGTTGGTGCATTTTAATGTGTGTTTTTTAAATCCTGATATGGATTTTTATTAATTCGTTTAGTTTTTTTCATGCATGGATTTTCAAATAAAAAATCACTCAAATCGGGTTGGTGCATTTTAATGTGTGTTTTTAAAATCCCGATATGCATTTTTATTAATTCGTTTAGTTTTTTCATGCATGGATTTTCAAATAAAAAATCACTTAAACCGGGTTGGTGCATTTTAATGTGTGTTTTTAAAATCCTGATATGGATTTTTATTGATTCGTTTAGTTTTTTTCATGCATGGATTTTCAAATAAAAATCACTCAAATCGGGTTGGTGCATTTTAAAGTGTGTTTTTAAAATCCTGATATGGATTTTTATTAATTCGTTTAGTTTTTTTCATGCATGGATTTTCAAATAAAAAATCACTCAAATCGGGTTGGCGCATTTTAATGTGTGTTTTTAAAATCCTGATATGGATTTTTATTAATTCGTTTAGTTTTTTTCATGCATGGATTTTCAAATAAAAAATCACTCAAATCGGGTTGGTGCATTTTAAAGTGTGTTTTTAAAATCCTGATATGGATTTTTATTAATTCGTTTAGTTTTTTTCATGCATGGATTTTCAAATAAAAAATCACTCAAATCGGGTTGGTGCTTTTTAATGTGTGTTTTTAAAATCCTGATATGGATTTTTATTAATTCGTTTAGTTTTTTCATGCATGGATTTTCAAATAAAAAATCACTCAAATCGGGTTGGTGCATTTTAATGTGTGTTTTTAAAATCCTGATATGGATTTTTATTGATTCGTTTAGTTTTTTTCATGCATGGATTTTCAAATAAAAAATCACTCAAATCGGGTTGGTGCATTTTAAAGTGTGTTTTTAAAATCCTGATATGGATTTTTATTAATTCGTTTAGTTTTTTCATGCATGGATTTTCAAATAAAAAATCACTCAAATCGGGTTGGTGCATTTTAATGTGTGTTTTTAAAATCCTGATATGCATTTTTATTAATTCGTTTAGTTTTTTCATGCATGGATTTTCAAATAAAAAATCACTCAAATCGGGTTGGTGCATTTTAATGTGTGTTTTTAAAATCCTGATATGGATTTTTATTGATTCGTTTAGTTTTTTTCATGCATGGATTTTCAAATAAAAAATCACTCAAATCGGGTTGGTGCATTTTAAAGTGTGTTTTTAAAATCCTGATATGGATTTTTATTAATTCGTTTAGTTTTTTCATGCATGGATTTTCAAATAAAAAATCACTCAAATCGGGCTGGTGCATTTTAATGTGTGTTTTTAAGATCCTGATATGGATTTTTATTAAATTATACTGAAATTTACGCTACTTTGCGGCGAACCCCGTACACAGCATGTCGTCTGAAAAAGTTGTGGCCAAATAATTCTATCGGTGCATCCTCTGTATCGTTCTAAAGTTTTTTGTTTGTTACTCAGTTATAGCAATTTGTCTCACCTGATTGTGTATTCCCGTTATTTTTCCAATCAAAAATAAAAAAATAACTGACGGCGAATGCATACTGTCAGTTATTTTATATTTTAATGGAAATAGAGTTTCAGAATTTATTAAGTATATTATAAATGTCATTTTCGAACCAAACTATAAGGAATATATAACCGGAACAAACAAATAATCAAATTTTTGCAGAAAGAAGTCTTGTCCAACGGAGCGATGACATTTTAAGAGTATCAACGATTTCGTTTGCTGTTTTATTCAATATCATTCGCGTTTCAACATCCCAGTTTGAACAAAGTGTCAATGCCGTATGTCATAGATGCCGAAGATGGCTTAGAAAGTAGACGGTCGGCGGGGGGGGAGGGGGGACGTTGTTCAGTAGTTTTGTTCAGGCGATAACCTCTCCTGATATTTTTGCCGATTTTACCTCAATTTTTGTTAAAATTTCCCGCCTTCGGGACATGTCCTAAATATAGCTTGAGGGTATCCAAACCGTGGGGGTAACGGGTAATACCCTAACTCCATTAACATTTATGCACTATCTATCGCCTGTTGGATGAAAAATTAGAATTAAAATTCCAGTTTTCTATTAGAGCTACGACGGAAAACATCTTGAAACTTTACATCTTCAATGTGTTATCTTTATTAAAAATAACCTTGAGATTATACCTAATGCAATGCAGGCGAATAACTGTTTTTCTGGCATTTTGAAAGGAACTTAGGAATTCCTCTCAATGTGGGATCAGTCAATACTCCGAAGGAGCGAAGACCATCCAGTTTCGCCTCTTTTCAAAATTGTGCTGATTAATCACAAATCTGGAGTGTGAGTGTCAATTGACTGCTGTGCCCCATAAACAATTTTCGACCAGTGTGGTTAATACAATACCTACATGCAATTTCCTAAAGGCATTGCAAATTTTTTAAACTAAAATCATTGTTATCTTAATTTTTGGACAATGTTATTTTAAAATTTTGACAGTGTTATAAGTAATGAAAACCCCAATTGGATTAGATTAGAAAGCCCAATTAGATTATGAGACAACTTGATATTTAGATCTTATATTATATATCATAGATGAGGATAGTATGGCTATTGTATCCAAAAAATATTTACATAGCGGGCAAAATATAAGATTCGAACTGGAAGTAAAGATCACAGATTCTTGTTTAGTATAAGTTTGGGGAAGTCATTTAAGCCAACATTAAGCATTTATCTTGTATGTTCGCCATCTTAGTTTTTCAATTTATTGTGGTGTAGTTATCAAACAGAGTGGGTTTGTAGGAAGGGGCATAACAGGTTACAAAACGTTGTCATATTGAATCTGTGTTAAGTTATAATATGGTACTGATTTTAGTATACTCCTCAACATAAATTAGCATTTATTAACTGACACAATTCCTGTGTGATCACATTACAATTACAAATACATGTGCGACATATAGTTTAACATATATTTATAATTCCAATTGCATCATGAATACTAAACTAAGCAGAACAAAATCCGTTAAATCATTTATTCCGACAGCAAAGAGCAATATACAAAATTTGTTGGAATTATTTATTTGAACATGTTTATAAAAGTTTAAAAAAGACTATTTTAATAAAAAATAGTTTGAAAATAACCTCAGACAAATTTTATCAGCCCAACAGAATTTTCACATTTCTGAATTTTCAGTTTTGAAACAGAAAAAGCACATATTTGACAAAATTTTCAGATTGCACCACAGTAGGACCACAAAAGCTTTAATCGGTTAAAAATTATTTTTCATTGACTTTTCTTTCATTTTTAAATTAATAAAGAATTATTTAAAAATGATGAAAACGTATTTTTATACCTGAATTCATTTAAAACAAAATAGAGTGTTATTTTCAGAATCTATTCGTTAAGTAATGACACACAGCGTGCGCAACATGTCATAAGCTCGTATTTAGCTGAAAACCAAAACACAACGCTACATCGCTCAATACGCTCAAACATATATGTAACAGAGTCAAGCTCAGGGTCTTCTTTCCCCGCCGAGTTCACGGTGCCCGTTCCCACCGCTGTGGTTTCTATAGATAGTAGATAGAGACGGTAAGAATCTCGTTAATCCATTCATGCGCGACACTAATTAGATGATAAATTGTTTAGATGCATATATTTAGTAAATATTTACGTACTTTAGTGCGTATTGTTAACGATAAGTCTCGTTTAATAGGTATGGCCTTCATTTCTGATGTTGTCACTATTTAAACCCTGTGTCTACAAAATACTAAAACTCATCAAAACATTGAGGTGAACCATGCGAGCACAGCGCCGATCTGAGATGTCAGGGTTTATGGGCACGTCAAGCGATCTCAGAGGAAAACCCTTCGAAATACAGCTTGGCTCTTTATATACTCTTGGTTACATGTTGATGGATCCCTGCGCATTAAAATTTAGAATATATCGTTACCTCACAAATTATATATTAAATTAATAATAGCTATAAATTTAGGAATATAGCCATTCTTCATTGATCGGACAAAGGATTAACTGTAACCCAGCTCTCGAGGTCTTAAACAATTATGTTGAATGAACGAGCTAAACTTATTAAAGTCATTTAATCGTAGGCTAAAACAGTGAACACCGGATACAACATTGGAATTCCGATCAGCTAAACGAAGTATAGGTATAAATGCCTAAATACCATATTGAAATTATAAATTTCAGGTCCACTAGTGGCTGCCTTGCATAGTCTGGCAAACCTGAAAAAATTTAGTTATATCTTCAGATGAATGACCATAAAAACGCTGATGACATTGGTTAAAGTGAATCATCATTTGATTTTGTAGAAAAGCTCGTACTACTAGTACAACGATAAGATATGGAAAAATTTATCAAATCAGTGATTCGTATTGCTTTGATTTTAAACATGGTAGTAAATTCGTCACGAATTTTACTATCAGACCAGTAGAGATTAATACTAAACGACAACAAAAATGATGATCCTTATCACAGGCAATACGTAACTGAACGAAGTAAAGGAACATATAATGTATTGCTCATCTGCAACTTCATAGCATATTTTGTGTGTCTTGTAAAACTTTCAGGTGGTTTATGAAATTATAATATATATACAGTTCATATTTGTTCGATACTTATCTGAAATGCCGGTAAGTTACTCAGACGTACATATTTTTAGGTTTACGTCTGATGTACATCCCACATCTGGCGGTGATGGCGCTGGTATTGCAGATGTAGCCGATTGTGTTTGTAAAATCAGGTTTACAAGATGGGAACTGCTGAAACAACAGTTTGGTATATGTTTGCAGCACTCGGTTTGGTCTGTTTGGCATATATTGTGGACCCTTGATGTCTATCTGTCGTAGGGTATTTCTCAAATTATCGATCATGATTGTCTTTCAACCGACTATTAGTCGCCATATTATCCTGGATTATGACACATACCAAATAATCAACACCCACGTGATTTATAGACATGGGTTTTAGATCGGTGTTGAGATGTTTGTTAGTTAATGTGGTTAAACTCGCTATGGCATCCCAACTTCAAACAGTGGTATAGCAAAATTTGGGGAGACTTTTGTTATATCTGTCAGTATGTGATAAACTCTGTGCAAAGTTGTCGCTACCTAACAATGCAGCCACTCACAAATGAGGTCAAAAGAAACCATGTTTTTCATGTTTCCTTAAACACTCAGGTGGGCATCAAACCGCAGTCTTGGTGGTACTAATTGCAACTGAATTATTCAGTTAATGGACAGCGTGAAATGTAAATTTGTTATATTAATCGAGCTTTCGCTCGATATTTACTTTATGACTGATACCTAAAGAATCTAGAATTATATCGTTATTAGTGATGGGCAGCGATATGGTGAGATTGTGCAATATGTGGGTCAAAACATGAATTCCTATTAGAAAATAGCGCTTTTAAATCTCACAATAAGCATTATAGCCTCTGGATCTGGAATATATTTCCTAAAGCAGAAAACCTCAATCGAAAATGTTACATATAGATTAGTAGCCGACCTTGTTTCTATGAATGTTGATCTTTTTACACATCTAGAAGCAGATATTGAATATTGTGTTACTGTTTGTCTGCCGAAAGGGTTTAGTTAAACAAGGCTATCTACGTTCTAGATGGAAATTCCTGTCCACAATTTCGAAATGATATATGTCTGAAACATTCATGTATGATGACAGTGTTGCGCCGGCCAGACCTACGCTCACACAATCACTTAGGATGCCACTGCTGACTTCAATGTTGCGTGAAAGCGATCACTCGAGTGTGAAGGGCATTCGAAAATGTGAAGGGCACATTTTGCACTAATACTTTTCTGGTGGCAAATATTGTAATGCGCCCAAAGTATATGTATGCATAGATTGCTTCACCGTTTTGCAACATAAATATGCTAGCCCTACCGTTAACTTGAAATTGGTCCGGAAGGGGGTAAACTCTAGTATCAACATTTTGGCAGTTGTGAGATTAATTTGTCGGGACAGGGGACCCCATGAATGTAGAGGTGGAAATTTTTCCTTGGTAGTATATGTAAATGTTCTTAGGTAGCTGAGAAATATTCATAGTGCACTCGTTAGCTTAAACCATAGCGCATCGTATGTTTAATGTCTTGCTGATTTGAACATGGTCTGGAGGAGATACAATACCGAAAATAGTTTTTGAACTCTACCGTATGAATTCTGTTAAACTATTTCGCCTGGCTCCGCACAGTTAGAGTATGGTGCTAGACTTCAAAGTGGGTCCTATCTCCATAGTGTTGTTTTGGGCCGGATAAGTTATAAATGCAAACAAGTTTATATATTCACGGTGGTGGATCCGCACTTTGCAAATTCCCACATTGTTCATGGGATTTTCCACATGTCCGTCCCCACTCGGCAGAAACCTACATGTTCAAGTAAATCCAAAATTTATTTCTGTATGAAAAACGATTTGAACATTAATTACTACGATTTTCACTGCTAAAACGACGTTTTTTAGTCTGGAAATGCTTGTGCGACAGCAAACATAGAAATATGGAAACCTTTAGCATTTTTTAAATGTCAAGCTTCAAAAACTATATATACTACGCATTGCCATTCACTATTACAGCTCCATTTTGTGGTTTATTAAGGATTGAAGATATAAACAAGTTCCTTTTGATTCTATGGCTTTGCACCAATATTTGCTGTCACATAACTATATCTTGTTGCTTTGATAAGATGTTTTTGCACCAGTATTTGAGGTACAAGCTACATATCCGCGATTAAGCTGCAAGCTATACTAAGTCTGCGATTAAGCCTATGTTGGCGAACAGCAATTAATTTATGGTGGACACTGTTACCGTGGTTGGTTAACACTAATTTCTTCAAAATTTAGAAATTTTATGTATGTTGTTATCTCGACGTGGTGCCAGATAGCCGCTATAGCCAGAGATGATGGGGTTATCTCAAACTGGTCAGCTTGCAAGCCTAGTCCATAATAAGCGGTTAGACGAGCCTAAACACATAATTTCAGGCAAAAAGTGGTTTGCTTATGACATCTGAAGTTGGTCAGTTGACACTAGATATTTTCAAAAAATATGAAAAATCACAGGTGTCATTTTTAAGTCGCTGTAGTATCTGAGTTTTCAAGAAATATGGTTAAATTTTTGTTCAAACAACGTCATACTCCTCAAAACACACCGTGGTAGATTTTGAATTTTTTTCCTAGGTCGCAACATATTTGAATTCAAAGAACAGAAATCGTTAACAAGGACCAAAACTAACGTGGTCAAATAGCACGATTGGCCATGTTGCGATAGATGTCATGGGTACATTTATAACCATGACACTGCTGTCTTATTTAATCCACTATCACATATTACGAGCTGCAATACCAATCGTTGAAATCAGACATATGTATAAGTAATCCAAAAAATCAACTGCCAATTAAAAGGAAGCAAAAATTTGTGAGTCTCAAAAGATCGTATGTAAGTAAACTGCTAAATTTCTACGGCTTTTTCGGTTGTTATTCGGCTCGGATTAAAAATTATCCAAAAATTATAACGGCGGATAATCATTGACTCTATATCTGTACGTATATAAATTCGTTTTGACTGCCATAAGTAATACCGTATCATAAATTTGTTTTTGGGTAAAAGAAAAAAAAAGAAATCTATACAGTTTTGAAAATGGAAGTATTTGGGTTTTCAGTTGACCGGCAACTTGAAACGGTCAAATACAGCTACTTCGTCTCCTCGATTCAGCCTAAGACAAACATTTAAAATGATTGCCTGAAGCCACAGCATGGGCATCCAAAGACAAAACCACTTCCCGGAAGATCATAGGTAAACATATGTGAATGATCTTTTCTCGCATTGTCGAACGAAAAATTTATATACAGCTTTTCCGCCAGTATATATGATGCGTTGACTTTTAAGGATAAATCAGCAGCTGCTGCATTTAGCACTTGCTGCATTGAAGTGTTAAAACAAATTATTGGCAATAAAAGAACGCTACACATATATTTGCAAAACCAGTGTTATTGAACATCAGCTTAAGACGGCAGCGAAAATAAAAACAGTATCAAAACAGTTCAATCTGCTTATGTAGCAGTGTTTGGGACATGGTTTTTTCAAAACGGACACCGGGTCCAGCAAATTTATCTTGTTTCCAGACCTTAAACGCTGGGTCCAGAATTTTTGGCTGGAGAATTTCACGAATTTTCACAATAAAGGACCGTAATTACATACATAGCCATACAAAATTTATACCACCTCCAACTGCAAACGATTGGACCAAATTTGATGTACGCCTTGGTCAGGTGCACAGCATCTGTGGTTTGTGGAGTTCCAGCACAGTAACTATATTTTATATATCTTCTTTTATACTGTTCTAATTTGTTTATTACGTACGTTGATATTTATGTTATGAAGAGATTTCTTATTACGTATGATCTAAAGCAAACGCAAACTCAAATTATATTAGCAAACGCAAACTCAAATTGTATTAGCAAACGCAATGTCTTTGAAACCGAAACTGCCCTGGGTCCAGCGTGGGTCCAGCAAAAATTTTTTGGGTCCACGTAAAAATATTTTTGTCCACACCCACCTGTGGAACCAAAAAACCTTGCTTTGGCATGGCTATTTAAGAAGCCTATTTACCATAATGACACGTTCAGCTGTATATATACAGTTTCTTCTCAATAACACGTACTTTGTCCTGTGTTGCAACTAATCTGAATTGTGGCTACACTAATAGCTATACTTGAAATTATTTTTCCGTATTTAGACGCACAAAAGATGGGTGTTTCGCAGGTTGAGATAATATATTGGTCATGAAAGGGCTGCACTAAGATTGACTGTCTCAATGTGACCCTCAATAATAGTTTTATTTTTAATTTGTTTGTAGGTCTACGATCGTTTAGTTCAAATTGGACGTATTGTTTACGTTAAAGATGGTCCAGATGCTGGAAAACTCGCTGGAATTGTCGAAATTATCGATGGAAACAGAGTTTGTGCTTCTTTATTGAAACATAGCAAAGCGTTCGGAGCTTCCGCTGACGGCGCTAGGATATAAATTATATATGAAATTTTTTGTCTGTCGCTGCCATTCATTCATAACTCATCTTCGGGAGGATGGGTGTTGTTAAGTTTTTTGTTCGACACCAGAAGGGATGACAATCTGCCTTTCAATTGAACGCGAACTGATCGCACCCCATCTTCGGGGCCAAAATGGCGAAAAAGCTTTTAATGGTTCTTTGCCAAATCTGGTCATACGGATAACGGTGTTTCGCAGCCTATATATGGCGACAGGCTTTACGTCGAGTCAGATCATCATAATCATATCGAGATCTGCTTTGCTGAATACTGCCGGTGTGGGTCCGAATATGGTTCGTCAATCTTTTTCCCGAAATACTGATCTTTCAAATTTCGGCGTGATATTGCATGTTTTACAGTACACCAATGGTGTTTTAGGTTATCAAGCACATTGTATACTTGGCTTCTCCAAAATTATACCTGGGGCACGAGCTGGCGGGTCCCCCTGGTTCGAAACTGGGGAAGCCGAAAATACCGGGCGGGCGATTCTCAAGGATTTTCCAGTTGAACTGGGGTTAACATAAAGTACTGCAACCGTCAAAAAACGTGAAAAATGCCATTGCAATTGTGCTTACTAAAAAGGGGAAATTTTAGTGGTATTTAGCACCGCAGGGAACATTTGGGGATTTGTTTTAGCCAATATCGAGAAAATTTCGTATGTTTAGTTTTAGCCCATCAAGACAAAAATTTGGTAATTTTTAGTGAAACAGGAAAGTAGCTGGGGGCATTGCTGGGGAGGCCAAAATTTGCCTGGGGGCATAAATTAGGGGAGGTCAAAGTCGAAATCCTGGGCGTTCCTAGGTTCCTCTATGTCGAGAAGCTAGTATACGATGGTTTAGTTATCTAGGTTCAACTTGACAATGTTACAGTTTTTCTTGTATTTTCAAGAGCTTACGGTCGACGAATTCAATTTCCAAAATGGGTGTTGTCGTTTGTTTGGTTATATATATGTGCTGTGTGCAGTGCACCAATAATGGTTTATATATAGGTTTTTTCTGAAGGCTTAATACACAGTTATTCAGATAATAAATTTCTAGTCCTGCACGAATTTTTCTTGACTTTTCAAATGCTGTCGATGGGTATTGGTCAATGAACTCAATTTCCAGAACATAGTCTGTCTTCAGTAGTTTGGCTATGAGTGAGTAAACTTAAGGTGACCCCACCAACCATCCTATTTTGTAATAACCGATATAGAATCACAAACCCTTGTTATGAAAAGTAGGCTGAATTTAGTTCGGTTTTTCGCTAACTGAAAATTGGCAAAATCTAATTCAAGTGCCTGAAATTATACCTTGTCTTCGAACAGAGTTTCGGTGTTTTCAAATTGCATAAATTCTGTTCCCTAATGCCCAATCATTTAGACTTGGATCATTCAGTGTTCACGAACAAATTTAATGCGAAAGTGACGTCGCAAGCAGATCGATCCCATAGTTAAGCTCTTAGTGTTCGTGAACCAGTTTAATTCCAATTCGATGAATTTTCGGTCTCAAAAATTTGGGTAATTTTATTAGAATTTTCGATAAGACAAAATGGGTAGATTCCATTCGCTAGCAGGGTGTTCGCTAACCGTTTTGCGCCGAGTTTCACTTGACCAAAAAGCATTCCGCAACAATTTTTATGCAAAATTACAAAATGGGATGGTTGATGGGGTCGCTCAAGTGTACTCGCGCATTATGTATTGCGAACAGAACACTATGTATAGATCTTTAGTAAGGATACTATCTATAGTCTTTAGGAACAGGACTCTATATATACGCTGCATACGATGGCTTGGTTATAAAAACAGTCACGTTCTCATTTATATTAAATGGGTTTTGGGTCGACTAATTTTTAAGTTCTCCAATGGGGTCAGGATTCCAGAGGTTTCGGGGTGGTATACATAGCTTGTTACAGATGAATACACAGAATGACAACTTATGAAACCACGTTCACTCACCGCTGCATACGAGCTAGTAGTTTTAGCTCATATAATTTTGCCCAGTTGAGTGACCTTGAACAAACGTGTTAGGAACGCAGCCATTTTTATCGTCATGTGGCTTAACTATATAACATAGTGTGAAAACGTTTTACGAGTGATCGACAATAAATTTAGCTGTGTTCAATCTATTATTGTCTTTTGGGCATAGCTACATTCTGTAAAACCGAGCAATCACTGTTTTCTAACCGAACTGGGGGCGTGGTTTCTGATCTTAGAAACAGTCTCGGTTCTATTACTACTACTGTGAACAACATAAGAAGAAAATATTAGCGTTAGTCGGTAAAGGAATGCTGATTATAAGGTTGACATATACTATTCAAAGAGTAACTCTGTGCTCGCCATTTTCCGATCCGCAAACTGCGCCTTGCCGTTCAAAATTACAACGCTTAATGCATCGAAATAATATTCTTGAGTTAACGACGTATTTTGTCTGTTTTGGAAAATATTGTCAGCTTACTGTTCTTCGAGGCTGCGTTTGAGTATCTACGTATGTGTTTATGTCAGGGCATCTAAACCATACTTATGGATGATATTTTTTCATTTCCAGTTTGGGAATAAATTTTTGGACTATTTAGTTTCTAAGCTAACCAAAGCAATATCTAAACGACTTATAGCGGACAAGGTGCAACTTGCAGATTGCTCTAATAGTACCATTCGCTGCGAATGCCGTAGTCTTTAAGGATCGAACTGTGCATAATAGCGAATTCAAAACTAATAACAGCGTCCGACAACCTAGTGGCGCCGGCATAAATCATTGTGTGTTTGGAAATTTACATGTCAGTATGAGCATATTTCTAAAATACGCTTTCCAGATCTGCAAAATATTTTGCCGACAATTATAAACGAATTTCCTTTAATAAACATAGTTTATGTTCAAAGCCTTTAGCATTTTACTCTATATACATATAGCAGTTAACTGCAATCGTAAATTGCATCCTGTACGCATGTTTCAAAGTTTTTGTTTTTGATTTGAGAGATAACTGCATAAACTAAGGATGGCCACCGGAAAGCCGTGCTGCGTGTTGTTTAAATACCATAGTGGTGTTGTTCAGCGCTGTAAATTTTGTCAATTATAGTGGAAATACGTCACTGAAGTTTAAAAAAGGCTAAAATTTAGCTTTTTTCTCCACTCTTAGTGACACCTATTTGTTTCGATTTATATGATACGTGTAAAAGTATCGATATGAAGCATCTATATAATAGCATGCCCATTTGCCATAGTTTATACGTATATTACTGCGAGATCTACGAGCATTTCACTGCTCGAAGTCACGATTCTGTCAGCTTATGCAATTACGAATTATTATTTTTTAGTTTAATATGTTTGCACAGCGACATTTTTGACAAATGCGAGACGCGGTAGTTTGTAAAAACCTTGAATGTTCTTTAGTGTATGTACTGCTGGTTGTGCCTTGATACTCTTGTTGCGATTATATTATGATTCTTCTTTACCGTTTTGGCAATTACTTTTGGTTTTATACAATCGATGTATTGGTAGAGATACATGAACATGGGTCCTAGCAGATTTTCAGGCCTTCAATTTTCAATTTGTACGCCAAGACCTGTCTGCAAGAAGTAGCTTAGCGACAGTGTGTTTCAGTACGGGATGTGAAAAGTGAACTTTGGCTACTTTTTCCTCTGCCAACTGTCATGTCACTGTTCCAGTTTGGATATATCTACTTATTGCACGGAGGTGTCCCCGTTATCTTAGAAGTAAAATATTCCGCCTAACAGCCAACGTAAACTAAAATTTTAAATTGAACACGAAATAACAAACCAAAGCTAATTTCTTTTGAATGACCATCCTCATGGAATATGGGATCTATGATCACAAACTGCGTTACCATGACTAAGTACACCCAGTTTTCCAAGTAGGGGATGGGCATGTATTTCGGCTTCCCCGGATTTCCCTGTTCATTTTGGCCGCTCCAGTTTTCCCAGCTACTTTCCTGGGCTACTAAAGAGTTATCGAATTTTTATATTTGTAACTAAAATATGTGAATTTTCCATGGTTTGGCTAAAAATTCCCAAACTTTCGTTTGTTTGTATAATATTGCTTATATACGTTTCTTGTTACATTAACCCTTATTTGTGTTAAGTCGTTAAGTTACACATATTTAAGCTTTCCTTACACATTACTTAAAACTACCATCCTCACAGATGAACTCACAGACATTACTTTTCTGCATCCAGTTGAGTGATGCATTGGAATTTACATCTGAAAGTTTCAGTGATTTGAATTCCTTTCTGTTTGTGGGAGTTGTTTAACGAATCCAAAACAGTTCTTTGTCCAGTTGTTATTATTGTCGTGATTTTTTGAACATGTTTACTTCATATATAAGAGAGGATCATCAGGTTTACGCGGACCGCCGATCGATCGTTTCCATGCGTTTGAGATGCAGTTGCGGCCAAAAATATGTGCAATCCAGAACGATAGAAATTGCAATCGATAGAAATTTCGTTAGATCGAAATCGATCGAAATTTCTTTAATCGAAAATAATCTAAATTAAGCGATTTTCAGATTTATATAACTGTGCTAAAATCGAAATCGATCGAAATTTCGTTTAATCGAAATCAATCGATTATTCTGCACTTAATTTTGACCGAGACTGTAAGAACGAATTCGAAAGAGCAGACGATGATGCCTATCTTGGCAAAATTTCCAAACCAAGTTAGCCTCCTCTGTTGTATGACAACGTCAAAGATTTCTATAACTCGTAAGCGCTATAGAATATCTTTATCTTGATATATGCTTGACATAGCTGACATGCAGTACTCTGCATAAGCATCGGTTTTCAAATTCGAGCAACTACTCTGTGAATATAGTCCTTCCTGAGTGGTCATGTATCGCAAGCATAAAGTAAGATAGGTCGAACGCATGTAAAATAAGTATTCACTTGTCCGCATTGGTTAGTCAATGGCTGTTCCAGACTATCTAATACTTGTTAAAAGCTAATGTGGCTCTTTATATTCTAGCCGTTATTTAATTTGTGGCATCGACTTGTGGAGTTCCAATGCGGCCAAGCGTTTGAACTAAAATACAGTTTCGGTTGCTGCGTTACGGGTCAACATAGACGTATGGATGTTGACGTTAGTAAACACAAAACCCTATTTTTTTCACAGCTGATGTTGAGCTCGAGACGGCAACCGTACACATCTAGTGAGTTCAACATATTCTGCATGTTCAATGGTGTTTCATCTCATCAGCAAAAGAAAGATCTGACACGACTGCACCATAACGTAAAGACAATATGTTGTTATTTCCAACGAAAGTGTTGGCAGTTATCCATCCAATTGTTCGGTTGAACATTGATGGGAAGAGTATGACTTCATGTCTCAGCTAATTTTTATAACAAATAGCTCATATGCGAATCTGACACGTTATGTTTATGTACACTAGTTCTAATCTGCGAATTAACTTCGTGGATACTCTGACTTAAAAAAGAATGTTCCAGAATCACCGCCTGTCAACGAAATTGAACGGGGCCGCGAAGACAACAAACGCAACACAAGTATTTTTCCTAAATTTGTTGCGCTGCTCTAATATTTGCATCATTTGCCTGATGCATTTTCCAAAATACCTAAAATAAGAATTAACCCAAAGGTTTTTCGTCGTAATATATTCAGTTTCACCACTACTATGATAATAAATCAATAAAAATAGCATTTTTCTAATACTATTATTCTAATTCTAGTAAGAAGCATTTTTCGGAGAGCGGCCCATCGTTATCTTTTTCCTTGTTTTTTAAGGGTATTTGTCCCTCTAGTCATATCTGTTGAACGCTCAACATTATTTCGATTGTCGTTACTGCTAATGCAAGTGCGTTCAGTAGCATGCGGCTATCTAAGTTGAGCATTAAAATCACCACGGATAACGTGAAAGTTGTGCGATTTCTACTGAAAATAATACCTGATGCAGGTGATAGAACTCATCTTTCACGACTGTATTGCCGGCTTCGCTAGGACCATGGGTTGAGATGAGCGTCCTCTTGAAAGGGCTTAGCGCCTAATGGAATCACGATTATGCGTTCGCTAATTGCATTCCAGTGAACCACAGTTTCAAAAAGGCGAACAGCCAACGCAATCGCAGCGCCGGGCAGACCTGTGTTGTTAGTACTCCAAAATAGTTACGCTTTGTATAACTTGGTATTCATTGTTTCACTCGGTATTCCTAGAACAGAAATTTTTGCGGATGCCAGATACAGGGCAACGAACTTCGGAAAGTTCACATATTGTAACACTGTGTTTTGCTAAGCGTCGTGCTGTTCGTTTTGATGCTCCACATAGTATCACTGTTAGAATGCTCCACGCTCCAAACTTCCAATCGGCTTTGATCACTGGAAATCCCGTGAATCGCAGAATGGGACCCTTAGATTTCCAAATTGGGGAGGGGCTGGCATTTTTCGGTTCCCGTGGTGCAGAACAGGTGCCAACAGTTCATGCCCCATGGCAAAATTTTGGGCTCCCCACGGTTCACCGCCTCTTGGAAAAATTTTTGCTTCCAATCGGTCCTAAGCACATAAAATTTGTACTAAAATTTCGTTCTGAAGTCAAAAATTTCGCAATTTTTTGAAAATTTGCTTCAAAATCGCTTTTTCTCTCCAGCAAAAGCGTTTTAACAGTGTTCCTGTCAAGATTTTTAACCATTTTTCTCTTGGCAAAATCGGGCACCCCTGCTTCGAAACCAGTGAACCCCTGGTTCATGCCCCTGGCAAAGTTATCATCGAATGAAGAGCCCAGGCTTAAAAACTGTACACAAGACTTTGTCATTCACTATTACATTATGTATTTTAAGACCTATTAAGGTTTTGAGGCATAAACAAACATTGTTTTAATAAGGTGCTTTTTACACATGCTGCATATCTCGATGAGGCGCCCGGGAGTCGTCTGAATCCAACTGTACGCCAGAGAAACGGGATTGCCAAAGGCTGCCAGTTAAGTCCAAACAACTAGGACTAAATTGTAATTTCCTAAAATATTTTGACACAAAGTATAGCAATCTTTTAACCCCTTAACGCATGTTGTTGCTCTTGTGCAGCTTAATGCATTAGCTTAGTTCGTTGCTTAGCGTACGTTTGAATGACTGACGTATTGCTATTTACTCGCCTCGGGTATAGCGTTAAGGATCTGAGCAACAGCGTCGTCGTAGCTCAGTGGTTAATTAGTGCAACTATAACGCCAACGGCTCGGATCCAGCAACAGTTTGCTCAACGATAGTCTAAATGTAAATTAATTTATAAACAATGGGTTAAACCATACAATGGGTTCGGTTTCAATTGTTTTTTCTAAACGAAAATGGATCTTTAGCGATTAATTTTACAAACTTGGATTGCGTTAAAATAAAAAAATAATTTAATAAAAATGCCAGTTCCGGTTTAAGTAAAAAATTTCAAATGCGTTAAAATAAAATAAAAATTAACTTCATAATAAAAGTTAGTTGGCTTTTAACGAATTTCGTTTAAACGAAGATAAATTGATAGCGATATCGTTCGAGTTCGTCTGCGTTCAACTTTACTAGAAAGTTAATTCTGAATGTAACTGTAGGTAGGGCAGTACTCTTATCACAAACAAGATTAAAAAAATTGTGGTTCTCAGCAAAATTACAAACTACCTCAAAAGAACTTAAATTTTCATAATAAATTTTTGATTTCTTGCTTGTCTAAAGTGAACAATAGGTTTACAGCAATTTAATCACATTGGTTTACTTATATGAAATAGATTTTGGTTTGTCACTATCTCGCTGGGATGCGGCAGAGGCTACAATGCTCTATTTTACCATTTTTAAGGAATAGCGTCATGCAGATGCATAAAATGGGTATATCAGTTGTCGAGGTGCCGCTAAACAATTAGGTAGCATACATGCAGTACGGAACGTTGCTGAACCCTACAACGCCTGAACGACGGTTACTGAAATTTTAATTTATCGTAAAATGTGAAACTTTATAAATTTCGAGTGGCCCAGTCTATTCTGCCACAGGAGAAAGAAATAAATGATTTTTATTTTTAATTTGCTGAGAATAGCTGCGATTTATGTATTAATAGCATAGTCCTGTATTTTTTGTGACGTTGAAAAGTCTCATAAAGACCAATGTTTAAGACCTCAGAAGACTCTCCCTCATTGTAAACTGGACACTTTCCGCTCGCCATCCAACTGAATACAATTTTACCGATAAGAATAAATAAAATAAAAATTGGAAAAAAAATTAGCGGCTGTTTATTTGCATTTTTGAAAATTTCTGAGAATTGATCGGGATATTTTTATGAACTTTTTGCTTTTATTTCTTTGTCACTGTATGAATACAAGTATAAAAACCGAAGGTACATCAAAATGCAAATATACGAAATTGTAATGACAAACGGCATAATTGTAGTGTATATCGTAAGTCCATGACGGTTTATGCAATACAAGAACCAATAACGTTATACGGTAAATATTCCAAAATATCTCTCATAATTTGAAAGTCACAGACTTCAAATGACGTGAATCAAAAATTTAAAGTTCTCTATAAAAATCTGTAACTTTGCAAATTTCTATGTTCCGAAAGTTTATGAATTAAATATTCACTGAACATTGTAGAGATCGATGCCTTTGTGTAGGTGTTACGGAACTTACCATTACCTGCCCGAAATGAGTCATGTTCATCCGACGTTTGTTCAAAAAATTTTAATGAACATTAATATCTGTACGAAATTTATTTTGTTCCCATATATGCAAATTTTGCACCATTTCAATTTCATGCTCTTTCGCTCGAAACGGACCAGTTATTTTTGGCAAGTACTGTATGTCACAGTACATAATATTATAAAACATAAATTATCGAAAATCTTCAGGATTGTATAGTCCGCGAGCACGATGAAGAATTGAGTCTTTACTTGGATCGTATGGCATTTCTTTGCTTGGAATCTCGAGAACGGCTGGTATTGACTTTTCATATTTGTCAATATCGTAGCGGATCATTTCGGCAATGTGTTGATTGATTAAGACAATTCCTATACATTAGGTAATATATATACACGTAGATCTAGAATACTCGCGAAAAATTAATTCAAACACAGGACAGTTGTCCTGAAATACATTATAAAAATAATCCGTTCTACCTAAAATTCATAAAAAAATAATCTGATGAAAAAATAAAGAGATGTAATAAGGTAAGTTCTGACACGTTCTGTTCGATTAGGATCCGATATACAACCCGTTCCCGCCTAGTGTTACTCATATGATACGGCGTACATTATGATGCGATACACTTTGTCGTGTCTATCGTGCGGCGTGCGTGTGCACGTCCGCTGTTAATTGCTTTGCGAAGTTCTTTAAGGAACCGAGCAACAGCTCATAGGCAACATAGCGGTTAGCGTACGAGTCTCGCAATCAAACGTTCCAGGTTTAATCCGCTACTGCGGCAAAAGTTTCCTCGAGATTATACACATTACAGATTAATTCATGCGCAAAACAATAATTATTATAAATAAAGCGGTCCCTTCTACAATTACGGGCAAAAATAAAAGAAAAATTTCGTGAACTATGGCTAGAAATAAACAATCTGTTAAATCGAAATTGGTGAATTTTTCATGAACAATTTGCGTTTATTGCTGTCCGTAATAGTAGATATTAGACAACGGGCAAACTTGTTTCACATTATTTCCACACACTGCAGAATGAGCGTTATCGTGTGCCAAATGGTGAATTCATAATAATTCTGTATTTTCATAAGTACCATTGGTTTGCGTTATGCATACTGGCGGATTTGTGGTATAATAATACGTAAACTTACTAGTATATTTACCACTAAGCCAGCTTCACATTAAGTTTAAAAATAGGGAACATCAGAAATAAATGCCGACTTTCAACAAATGACCGTAGAAGAGAATTTACAAAAATTATGAAAATAAAGAAAGTTATGAGGAAAAGCTAGGGACAATAAGAAAAATTGCTACTTACTCCTACGTCGGAACAATCTAGTCTCCTAAGTCAACAGATCTTGGGCACTTATGGTATATATCGGTTTAACGTAAAAGGGTAAACTTTTCCGAGTACTTCGGGTATTCGGGGGAACGGATAAACTAAGACTATACGAAAAATTACTGTATAGTTGTTCAGAAATTGTGGATCAGACAATTTCTATACGTATGTCAGACTTGGCACAGTCCGTTATGGTACTGCCAAAAGCACATAACGATGATTCGAGGAAGGTGTCCCTCAGGACTCTGTTCTTGCACCTACATTATTTCTATGCTTCTTCAACGATATCTCGATCCGCATGCCAGACGATGTAAACGTGAGCCTATTTGCAGACAATCTGGCAATTTGGACTCAACTGGAAGACGAAGAACAGGCATACTTTGCTCTTCTAAAATGGACAAACTTGTGGAATCTGGAAAGTAATGTCGACAAAACGGAAATGGCGTTCATGTCAAACAACAAAGAAAAAATTACACACCTTGGTTAGAAATCAACTATACGAAAATAAAGTGCAACCGAAATACAAAGTTCCTTGATGTTGTGGATGGCCGAAGCTCAATTTCGCAGCATAAATAAACAAAGACGCGAAAAAATGCAATAGCAGCTCCGGATTGAAGCCGCAAAAAACCTTGCCAGCAGAGACTTTACATGGCGTGTGAAATGATAGGAAAACGCCAGCCCCATTGAAACGAGCTTCATTTCATATCTGAGGAAGTCGCACCTAGCGCCTACGAAAATTCGTGCAGATTAACTGACACGAGACAGATTCAACAAAACGATCAAAATGGGAAATTAGAGTACGCGACAGGGAAATACATTGCTGAGCTATAACAGCCATAAGTACAACAGTGTAGAAACTCCGCGACGTACAGCGCAACGATAGCATCTCAAAGGAAGAAGTTATAGCTGTTTCCAAGTCCAAGTCCAGATTCCAAGTCGACCGTCTATAAACAATCACGATGGTTCGGACAAGATCATATTATACATCGCACACACGATTTGATGCAACCAATTTGTAAACACGGCAACCATGGCATATCTTTACAGTGGATTCGAAGTCACTGCAGTATCGATGGTAATGCAAAAGCAGCAGAAATTGCCAACCAAGCCTATAAGATGTCCCAGCAACTAAATATCGGCACCGCCAACCCGTCTATCAAGCGATACTATCATTCAAATTGGTCTGAATCATCAAAGCCACCAATAAAACACATCGTCACTGTCAGTGATGCCGATCGGAAAGACATCTCAAATGCCGAAAAGACGCTTCTGTTTTGTCTCATATTCGGTTTACACACAACTGAACTCGCCTGGTGAGACACTTTGTCAGCAGTTACCATAAAACGATAAATGTCCACATACTGAAACTCTTGAGCACGTCCAGAATTTTTGTCCAGCACTTTAAGCCGAGAGACGACATTGGTTCGTTCCAAATAGCTCGAAGAAATATCTGTTCACAAACCCCACAACTAAATGGAGGTAATTTTTTGCGAATACCGACATTTATAGAAACTCATAATTTTCCCCTGTTCATAATATAATAAACATGTAAAGGATAGTTTGTTACGAATTACTAAATAATATAAACGAAAAATTGAAGTTTTTCACGGGTGATTTATTGGCCAGCCAAGTGTTAGTGTAAATGTGGCTTTGGGATGATATTAACCTTCTACGTTATACAGGGTGCCCGCGCCTTCTTGAGGGCGATATTTCCAGTTTTCCCGCGTTCTCGTGGGGTTTCGCAGACATTTCCCCGGTTCTTCAAATTAATTTAGTAGGATAACTCAGCATGTGAAATAAACGGCAATTATGACAACGTTCGAAATCAATTTCACCATTTTCTGCTGTGAAATTTGTTTGGTATAACACATAACTTCCAACATTAACACGCAGTAATGGCAGCATAATGTTTGAGCCAACTGGTGTACGAACGCACACCTTATTCAAAACCTGAATAGCTAAGGTTATTTCATAAACCATAATTAAACTACCATTACACAAGCCATTTTTTGAAAATTCACATCGCTAGTAAAACATGCTGGATTCTCCAGATTTGCGGACAGTGGCATTTTTCGGTTCCCCTGGGTCATGGTGCTGCTAAATTCGTCCATCAGTAAAAACGCCTTTAATCGACAATGAAAATTACAAAAATTTTGTTTATTTTCCAATAGCCCCACCATCCGAAACTGGTCAATTTTGAAATACAGCAATTATTTTTCACTATTGGGCTTATCTCGTCCAGCCAGTTCCGAAAATATCTATTTCAAACACAGACACATTCTTCAATCACTGGTATCACAATGAGGCTTTATTGGCATAGGCTAACATATTAAAATGCCCTATGGGAATATCTTCATTCACTCAATCCAGAGATTTGCAAAAAAACTAGCCAGAAGGACGAACACGGTATAATTTATCAGTGCACATACAAGTAAATGTACGTTCGTTTAGGTAATTGTGCAAAAGAACCTTGCTAAATCCGTGAGTCTTTTGAGTTCAAAGATCCATAAGAATTTTTCGGATGAATTTTTCCGTGTATTAGTTCACGCGAAACGCTGGGAAACCAAGTATAGTAGACAGTATTCTCAGCCATCACGGAGATGCCATTTGTAAGAAATAAGGTTTACATTAGGTATGTAGAAAATTTACTCTTCTATAAAAACATAAAGGGAATTTTGAATAAGAAATTGGGATATTACGGAGAGGTAATGGGTCAAGTAATGCAAAAGCCCCAAAAGGTATGTCAATCGATTTAAACCCTGATACCAAATTTGGCCTGGATTGCCACAATTGAAAATGACTGACTGAGCACCGCGAGGTCGTGCCCTTCCGAACTTTGCAAAATTTCTTAAAAAGCTTTTAAAAGTTTAACTGCTGTCTTGAAAGTGATCGTGAGAAGAATTATTAGCTACTGTAGCGATTTACTTTGCAACATACTGAATTTTAACATTTTTAAATTCTGAATGGTCCCCTGATGAATCGTGGGTGACACCAATTTCATGGTCCTGGCAAAACATTCCGCTCCTAAATCTATACCAGGCTCCCCGATTCGCGATCCCAGGCAAAATTTTCAACAGAGAAGTAAGATATAAATACTGAATTTTTCAAAACGTTTCACTGGATCGGTGTTGCTCCAGTGGATTGGTGTTTCTCCGTGTTTTTTACCAATTTGACTCAATTATTTTCAGGTTTTTGGCCTTTTTAAACAAATTCCCGGCTTTGCTTGGACATTTTTGGTTCTCCCGTCTTGTCCCGTTCCCAGACACCCCGGTTATAAGGACAATTATAATGGGATAAGGCAAGCTGTCGGCATTCCCTCGATGTCTGATTATTCAAAGCCTGACAGTCATTCTGGCACAGGCTGGACATTATGACTGTCACTGCCTGTATCGAAAGATCATAAGCGCTATGACAAGCAAATGTTCTACACAAGTCATCCCGGCGTGACAAATTAAATTTTGCGTCCGCTGTATCCCACATATTCTTCGAGATATTTTTGTCTGCTCAAAAAATATATTTTTTCGGTCACAACATACCTTAAAAATGATTCTCGTATAATAAAAATGTACATCTTACAATCTTACCAATGTCGTCACGATGATAAACAAAATTCTTAAAGCACTCCTCAATGTCTTGTACACTTGTATCTTTATCGACAATCATAAAATTAGGCTGCCTAGCACGATTTAATTCACCGATTCCACCTACAATAGCAAAAACAATATACATTATTCAATTTGGTCTTCAATAATTAGCCGGCTGTAATACATCTTCTGATTAAAATATTTCTTAGCATCAATCTTACCGTAAAGGTTGAGTAAAGTTTAGGTGCGTACACTAGGCTTGTTCTTTTGTCAAGCCAGTGCACAACGATAACAGAGACGAATGCGCACATCGCTTGTGTGCGCCAACGCGATATACGATATAGCAACACATAGATGCTGTTCACGGTGTCCATATTGGATTTGGGTCAAAGCACTTTTAAATGTACCCATAGGTCAAAAATATACGAAAACGGCAATATCTCCGCAAGTGCTCGGGCTACATTGGACCAATTTTGCCTCTTTGAAATGGCTGCACATGATGTGCTGCTAGTGTCATTATTTACATAGCGGTTTTGGGTCAAAATGGCTTTTTCAGCGATCCATGATACCGCATATACACGAAAACGGCAATACCTTCGTAAACGCTAGAACTATCTGTTGGCTATATTACTGGTTATGCGGGCTTTTCTATGGGGGGGTGAATGTCACCCTGGATATTTCGGCTCCTCTCCAGTAATTTTTGGCTTCCCACAGCCCAGCCTTCCATGTACTTTGCTGCTCGACTAAAAATAGAGCGAGACTAAAAATATGCCAGCTTTTTCTTACCAAACTAAAAATTCATAAATTTTAGCCCTGTGGGACCGAAAGCACTATTATCGCCGTCAGTCGACACGATATCTGCAATTAAATTATTTATTTTCCCTATTTCCAGTACCCAGTTCAAATGGGGAATCCCCAGTTTGAACTGGGAGTAAACTGAATTTCTCACCCCAGTTCGATTACTCCACATACCTTCGAGGCACATTGATACAGCAAGTAATATTATAGATAACAAATCACCCTCTATACCGCTGCAAATGGTAGGATGTTATTGTCACTATTTACGCTGCAAGGTTGGGTCAAAGCCGGTTTTGGATGAGCCCGTGAAGCAAACACAACGAAAACGGCAACCGCTATGTTGGTGTTATTGGTCCCATTTTGTACAGCAATTCAACCTCTATGCCGGTACACATAGTTTTCTACTATATATATTCCCTATTTACGGTGAAGGATTGGATTACTAGATGCTTTGTAGGGGCCGTTAGGTTAAACCAACAGTTTATTTAAGGGATGCAGCTTAAAATGAGGTGCAGCGAACAGTACTGAAACATCTATTTACTGTCTCATGAATAATACCACTTTAATACGTTTGATGTGTCATACGCCGTCGTTTGGAGTTTGTTCAATTGTTCAAATGAGTGCTTCAAATAGCCACACAACATACTAAGTATTACCAAGAGTGCATTAGGGAAAAGTATGACACTTCCCTGCACTCACATATAAACCCGTGTGTGATGATACGGGCGTTTTCGGTCTGACTCCCAGATTCTGGGGGTCGAGATGCCCCAACCACAACAGTTTCTGGGGGATAGCTCAAACCCCCCCCCCCCGATTTTTTGGGGGGTCCGAGCTACCCCCCAGAAACTTGTGGTGGTGGGTCATGCCGAGAACGCCCGTATCATCATTAAACAAGGGGTAACATGTGAGTGCAGGGAAGTGTCCTACTCTTACCTAATGCACGCTTGGTGTAACACACTACATCACTAATATTACTATATTTATACTGAAACGCTAGAGGCTATTTGGTTAATCACGTGCAGCCTTAAAGCTGAATTTCTAGGAGAATGTCATGTGTTCACATTGCCGCAAATAAAAAATTATCATTGCATTAATACTTTGTGCCATTAGCGCGAGACACTAGCTAAATAATTTTATTGGAAAGCACTTACAACCAAACATTACCTTGCATTAAAACCATGTTTACAAAGTTAAAACATTGCCACTGGAATCTGCTCGGAGAAGACTATTATAGACTTCTAGCACTGCCAGTGACGTATCTTATTCAGGTGTTCCTACGTTATTATGCGACGCATGTCAAACACTTCAAGCTAACACAGCAGCAACGTACGAGATAATGATTGTAGTGTCCTAATTATTTTCAACCCAGCGGTTAAATTGGATTTAGAATGGGCTCATGAGATCAAAAATATACGAAAATTCAGTATCTCCGCAATCACCCGTGCTATATATGCACATTTTATATGCATTGTGGAGCACATAGTGAGTTCCAAAATGTGCAATAAACGGGTACATGCCTTAAGTTATTAAAGCTGTGTTACTGATATTCGGCTCATTTTGTAGGTTCATACCTTAATATCGCTGTGTACGTCTTTCTTAAGCTGCGTTCACACGTTCAAAACTTTTGCTGAAATTTTGAGCTCAAAATTTGAGCAAAAATTTTGAACGTGTGAACGCAGCTTAAATGGCATATTCAACACTCAGAATTTATCACATTTTCAATCATGTGTTATAATCCATCTTCCCAGTGATGAATGTTAGTCATTAGCACTTCCCGTATTTTTTTGCATGGGGGCAACCTTCTAACCATCTACGCCAACCATATAGGTTTTCGCCCACTCCCCTGAAATTTTTACTCACGAATTTTCCCATCAATTTTTGTTTTTTTATTCGATTTGGCTATATATCGTGCATTGTTGTTTGTAGGTCTTCGTTATGCTGTTGGGTTATGTATTCTGTGGTACTTACAGCTACAAAAAGTAGATAATATAATTGTATATGCAACATAACGCGAATGCGCAATGCTAAGTATTTTTCGGTGCTAAAAATACCCCTAAATAAATCTGCCGGCTCCCGGCGTCGGCCAGACCCCGAGAGATCCTCCCTTTGGGCCCAATGAAACCTTGATACTTTACGGTCCACTTTCCACAGCACAGACACGATGTGTGATGGAAGAACGCATACAACGACCGTACACACTACATTGTTTCCATCATTTTCAATGGCTTCAAAACGTATGGACCAATTTTAGCCCTATGTAAGACCAAATTTAAAAATGATAATGTTCTCATTTTTGTCCCAGCACTCATGAAGTTTGTTACTGAAAAAAATCCAAAAAAGTACAGTTACAGTCAGGGAATAACCGGAACCGAAATTTACCGGAACCGGAACCAGCAACCGGAACCGTCCATTTAAACCGGATCCGGAACCTGGTCTTCGAAATTTATATATAGTAAAACAGATGACGGAAGAAATGAAGGTATAGTGGATTTAAAATGCATTAAAAATAACTTTTACATTAAACTTAATGTATTGCGATGGTATTATTGCCTTTCTGAAACTTTAAAGACTGAGGAAGCTAATAATATTTATTTATCGATCAAATATGTCGATTTTTGGACATTCAGAGCACAAAATGTTTTCCACTATACACTATTGCGTATACTGCGGCAAATAGAATGTGCTTACAAAGCTTGGAGCGTAGAATACACACTTTCGCTCTGTCTCCAGTCGCCTCCCTTTACTACACATACGTTTGTTGCATGTTCTTCTGTAGGAAACTTAAAATTATTGGTTTATATGATTCTATGAGAAAATAATAGATAGAAGGTAATTTTCTGATCAGTGGTCAGAGACAATGGTTAGGCTAGCGTTGGACAAACAGTGCCCGTCAGTTAGAGCATAATGATAATAACTTTCTAATCAGAATGCTATAAATGAGACACACTGTGATACTGCTCGCACAGTTTCAATAAATACAGTTCATTGACAAGAAAGCAGTTTCTAGCTGCGTTGCAGATAATGTTAGTTTACTTCAATTTAGACTGATTTACCAAGTTTACAAGCGCACTGGCGGGTGCTTGACTCAATTTATGTTAGCCAAGCATACCCTAAGTACTTCTGCGTAAGCCATACTCTGTTACCGAGTTGGACCGGTTTAATTCAAACGTATCCCACAGACTTCTGGATGTGTAAAATAGCTGCTACAAGCATCGACCTGGCTTTGATTTAACAAACTGATACAGGTTATTATGAAAAATTCCTTCTCAAATTATGTGCCCTACTTACGTTTCACAGGGCAAATTGGTTAGTTAATCTTTTCTTTTGCTTGGTTGTATTGGAGCTTGATCATTGCATAATATATTACATATGTTTGGATTACGGGATGAAGCAAAAAACGTGGAAAATTTCAAACAAAATTTTTAAACCGGAATTCCTGTTCCGGTATGGTTTTTGCCCTTTGCCGGAACCGCAACCGGAACACGATTTTCGCCGGAATCGGAATTCCGGTTACTCCATGGTTACAATATATCCCTCAATACAGTAACAGGCTTGTAAAATTTTGAAAACATTACTTTAGGTTAATCTCATAATTTTGATTCGACGCTCCCAAGAGACTTCCGCGATGTCCGAAGTGGTTAAGTGATATTGCCATTAGTTTTAAAATTATTGCCAGAAAAATGTCGCGAAAGTCATGTCGTAGATTATCAGACGGTATAACGAATAGTAATTAATACTAACTAGTGAAGCCCGCTTGCGAGCCAGAATTCGAGCGGTGAGAACAATCCCCCGAAGCAGAAGTATGAAAAATATTTGAACAATAAGCACACATTCAGGTGCTTTTCCCACGACTTCTCACCAAAAATTGCGAAAACGTCATTTTTTATGCCAAGTATGAACCATAAGTGTACAAAAATATTTGCCCAACAATATTTTTAACACTTGCAATGAGTTTATCTGCCCAGAAAACCCCATATAAGACACTAAAAGCAACAAAAACACACATTTAGGTGCATTTTCCACGCTTTTCAGCAAATATGAAATTTGGCGCCAACTATAAGCTTATAGACTCCAGATTGGGAAGTAGTTGAAAAATTTGTTATATATCATAGGAAAGCCATGGTAAAGCTACATGGAATAGGCCTATTAGTTTGCGGATACCTCGTGTACTTATTGAGAAAAGCCGCAAAAACTGGAGGGGTGCCCGAAAAATGGGCCAAAATGACGTCACTTTGCCCCATAACTTTTCTCACGGCAAAAAATTCAAAAATCGGGCTCCGTCACTACACCTAAATCGACCATTGCGGTTCGGATGAGCTATCGTGCATCAAAATCCGCCCAACCGTTATCGAGATCCAGGTGCGACAGACACACACAGACAGGACCTCATCAACCCCCCTCCGGAGCCAAAATTGAAAATTCTCGTTCCACTCGAATTCAATAATAAAATAATACGAAACTGTCAATAAGTTTTAGAAAATTCCAGCTGTCACAAACTCATGGAATAATTATAAATTCTCAGCGTGAAATTGAGGAAATTTCCTACAATCTCTGTGTAAGTAAAACAGATATATACCTTACATACTAGTTATTGAAGCTTACCTAATAAAAATCCAGTACATGTATCGTCATCGCCAATCACAGCTAATAAACGGCCTTTCCCACCAAATTGTGTCATTATAATAAAAATTTAGTAAACAAAAATACACAACACATGATAATATATATCATAACAGTACATATACGGAGTACGGGAGCAAGACCCTCTACACCATATTTATGCCCACGCCACACGCGCGCCTATGGACACCTATTATATCTACAGTACTCGCCAGAAATGAGTGCTGTTGTTCGAGACGTGTTCGAAACTTTGGCGCATTTTTTAAAATTTGTTCGAAAAGTGTTCGAGTGCTGTTCGAGAATAAATTTTGTTCAATTCCTGTTCGATGTTCGGTCGTTCGAAGTGACACTCATTTTTGGCGAGTACTGTATGTATACTAGTCGGTAGTGGAACTACATTTGTGAGCAGAGCTTGGGCTGTGGCATTACGAATGTATTCAATTTTATGTTCTTGTAACTACATTGCATAGGGCATAGGGCTTTATTATTGGTAAAATATTATATTTGAATTCTTCGACCCAAAAATCTATAATGGTTTGATCGAAACGATTCTATTTCAATAAATAACACAAATATTGCAAAATTCTCTATTTTAGCTGCACAAAATTAACTAATTAGGTAATTACTAATTAACCACTCAAAATTTTTTAATCCCAAATATCAGGTGCACACTCTGACATGATAGGCTTTCAAACAAAAAAAAAGTTTTTTAAAATCCGTTCAGTGGTTCTTGAGATCCGTCGGACCGAACGAACGAAAGAACGGACGGACATCGACCTTTTTACTCCCAGACAGAAAATAAAAACGCTTCGCTCGGCTTCGCCGAGCTCCACTCAAACAGGGAATAACCGGAACAAGCAATCGCAACAGTCCATTTCAGCAGGGTCCATAACAGGAACATGGCCTTCGAAATTTGTATCTAGTAAAACAAATGAAGGAATAAATGCATATACTGTTGATTTAAAATATGTTCAAAATTGATTTTACACTATAAAACTTAATGAATTGTGATGACATTATTGTCTCTCTCGGACTTTGAAAAGGCTGAAGAAGCGAATAATACTAAATTATCGACCAAAATGACGTTTTTCGGTTTTTCCTACACCAGAGCAAAAATGTCTTCAACTATACATCACTGCGTAAACTGCGTCACGCTGAATGCACTGGAAATTCATAGAATCTGACTAGTATCTTCCAATAACCTCCTTTCATATAGGTTGTTACATGTTATTCCGTAGGAAACTTGAAATTATTAGTCTATATATACGGTGCTCTATAAGAAAATAACTGAAATTATGAAACACATTTTCTGAATAGAATGTCTTCGGAGTTCAATTCGAACACACACCGCACATAACCGAGGTTGGGGCGGGCCTCTCACAACTGAAGGGTTCTCTGGGTCAATCCTGACCACGAGTTCGGGGGGCAAGGTCAATAGGAGGTGCTAATATATACTTATATATTTGAATCCTGAATAAGTGAGTGAAACGATCGAAGCAAATTCTGATTAGCCGTGACTGTGGTGAAATTTGACAGTGTCTGTTACGTATTGTGATTTTTAGGGTGACAAGCATACTCAACTTTGGCTGAGCAGATTGATTCGCTCGGAAAAGTGGGCCAAAGGAGCTCGAGTCGGGTTCCGACGAGAATAAAAAAATAACGTTACGTAAATTGTAACTTGACAACCGGTGTAGATATCTGAGTTAAAATGCGCTTTGTAGAGCAAACAGTCCTCTATAAGACTATATGTAATACTTTGCTACGCAGTTCTCTTAGGATGTGAGCTATGGGTCAAAACGGGTTCCAAAATGGTACCATGAAACCCGAAATGTACGAAAACATCAATATATCTCCACAACACTCCAGGGTTTTTGGTCTCATTATTTTGTACAAGAATTGATTCTCTATGTAATGTAACTGCAAATGGTATGGTGTTTGCTATTGTCATTGCTAACTTTGTAGGGTTGGTTCAAAAATCCGTTTTCAGTGGGCCCACGGGACCCAAAAAAACTCGAAAATGGCAATATGCCCGCAACCACTCTAGCTATATGAATGTTTTCTGTCTCACTTTGAAGAGCAATTTACACTCTATGTAGCTGAAACGTTACGTTATTTGTCATGGATTGCGTGACAGGGTTGGGTCAAAAAGGGTTTTTTAATTGGCGTATGGGACCAAAAAACACGAACATGGCAATATCTCAGCAACCTCTCGAGCTAGGTGTTTTTGGCCTCATTTGTAACGCTAATTATGGTTCAATGTAATTATGTAATTTGATGCTCAATATAGCTGTGTTCATCATTTTAAATTACATTCCCGACTCAGAATTCTCCACCTTGACGACAAGACAAGCTACTACTACATACATATTTTATACAGGTATTAATATAATGTATCATTATCTGTATATTATGTATATTTACATATGTATCTGCCGTTTTACATGTTTGCGTCAGTATTATTCCATTCTACGACTAAGATTAAGATAGACAAAATATATATACCGGAAATCGTTGAAATTGCAGCTTATGTTGGTCGGAGATAAAAAGTCGGGGTCAAAATCTAAAATTTAAGGGGTCAAACTTTCGGAAGGGGGAGGTGGCCAATAGGGGTTAGCGGACGGACAAGAGTGGTCAGCCCCCCTTCGCCTCCCGTACCGGAACCACGGTCTCCAATGATTAAAACAGCTGTTGCATGCATCCACCGGTTTTGTTTTGTTAACGCAAGTAAAAATGAACAATTCATACAGTTTTAAATGAAAAAATTCTTACTGAAATTATTATTGTCCTCCAATTTGATGAGTTAACCTTTTCATTTGTTTGATTGTATTGGAACTGGATCACTATGTATCTATCAGGGAATAACCGAAACCGTCCATTTAAACCGGATCCGGAACCTGGTCTTCGAAATTTATATATATACATAGTGAAACAGATGAAGGAACAAATGAAGGTATAGTGGATTTTAAATGCATTAAAAATAACTTTTACATTAAAATTAATGTATTGCGATGGCATTATTGCCTTTTTGAAACTGTAGAGAGACTGAGGAAGCTAATAATGTCTATCGATCAATGTGTCTGTTTTTGGACACATAGAGCAAAAATGCCTTCCACTATACACTCTTGCGTATACTGCGTCAAATTGAATGTTTACAACGCATGGAGCGTAGAATATACACTTTCGCTCTGTCTCCAGTCGCCTGCCTTTACTACACATACGTTTGTTACATTTTGTTCTGTAGGAAGCTTGAAATTATTGGTTTATATGGTTCTAAGAGATAATAATAGAAGGTAATTGTCTAATCAGTGGGCAGAGACAAAGTTTAGGCTAGCGTTTGACAAACAGTCCGTCAGTTGATAATGATGATAAATTTCTGATCGGAATGATATAAATGAGACAAACTGTGATGCTGTTCGCACAGTTTCAATAAATACGGTTCATTTCCAAGAAAACAGTTTCTGGCTGCGTTGCAGACAACGTTACTTTACTTCAATTTAGATTTATTTACAAAGTTTACAAGCGCACTGGCTGGTTATTGACGCAATTTATGTTAGCTAAGCATATGCTAAGTAGTTCTACGTAAGCCATTCTCTGTTACCTAATTGGACTGTTTTAATTCAAACGTACCCGGCAAACTTCTGAATGTGTAAAATAGCTGCTGCAAGCATCGTCCTGGCTTTTATTTGTTAACAAACTCCTGCAGGTTATGAAAAATTCCTACCGAAATTATGTGACCTACTTACGTTTCACACGGCAAATTGCTTAGTTAATTTTTTCTTTTGCTTGTTTGTATTAGAGCTTGAGCATTGTATAATATATATTACATATGTTTGGATCACAGATAAAACAAGAATGAGGATAATTTTAAACCGGAATTCAGGTTCCGGTATGATTTTTGCCCTTTGCCGGAACCGCAACCGGAACACGATTTTCGCCGGAACCGGAATTCCGGTTACTCCCTGGTATCTATAACATGTTTGTGCCACAACTGGAGCAAAAAATGTGGTAAATTTTAAACAAAATTTTTAAACCAGAATTCCAGTTTCGGTACATTTTTGCCTTTTGCAGGAACCGCAGCCGGAATAAGGATTTCCGTCGAAACCGTAACTCCGGTTACTGCTTGATATACATATAGTGATTTAAGCAAAATACTATATCCCGATAAATTACATCAAAAACATGAATGCCGATTAAGGGAATGTGAGATTTGTATGTGCAGTTGGCACGCGGTAAATAGGTAAGAAGCGTTCGGATGCCGGTACCTGTCACGCGATCGAGTTAAGTACACACTAGGATAACAAAGCAGGTAAACTTATAAATATTATAATTTCATAAAAATAACTAAATGAACAAAAGCGCTGGATAACTAAAAGATTGAAATAAAAATACAAAACATAAATCTCCGACAATCAATTTTAACGGAGAAAACGGTAACGTGACAAAATCTCCATGCCCCGGAAAATTTGAGGTTTTTCTAACTTTAATGCTAAACTAGATCTAGATAAATGGTGACATGTGACGAGGCATTAGAATATGCAGAGATGCCACATGTGCCACCAAACTCAGGATTGCTCAACTTGGTTAGAGGCTGACAGACTTACCCAAAGTCGATCATCCGTCCTCGGAAATTGGCTGCGGGATTTAACAAAATGGTCCGCGAGGATTATTAAGTTAAGCAGGAAGAATTGAAAGGGTTTATTTGTGAAAAATATTTACAGACCGATTGTCTATTAATATTAATGTTATCAATGAGGGTCTCATTGATTCGATTGCAATTCAACGCCAAAACGGTTTTGCAAACTTGGCCAACGTTGCGCGAAATATGAGATGTTTGTTTGTGTCCCCATTCTGTAACCCCGATGGGCGTTAAAAAATTAATGCTCAAATTAATCCCCAGGAACGCAAATTCCTTTCGGAGAACACGACTTACCGTCTAAAGCCGCACGATTCAATTTGTGTCATGTCAAAATCAGTATCCTGTCTCACTCCCGGAAATTGGTTACTACAAAATTACATAAACAATGGGCATAGCATATACAGGTGCATTGTGTTTTGGCGTATTGGGGTACAGCTGATTGAACAGTGCCATAAAGGTGTTCCACTATTTCTCTGGTAAAGATGTGGCATAGTCCATCCAGCCCACGGAACATTTGTTTAAGTGTTACTTTTGCATTATGTAGATAGGTAGTACAAAACATCTAAACTATCTGTGTGTAACAGATCCATGCTGGATCGTTATGAGATAGGTTAATCCTGGCCACAGTTTAATGGCAAGCATTTACGAATTTGACTACGTATATTCCCTCCCAAATCGAGCCCCAGTGGCGATGTCTGCAGGAACACGAGGTCGTTTGCTCGCCCTCGTATGTACATATGTAAGCCCTCACTATATAGGTAGTTAGAACAAATCAGAAATCAATATAATATATAGGTAATTAGAACAAATCAGAAATCACTATATATGTAGGTAATTGGAACAAATCAGAAATCACTATATATAGGTAATCGAATTTTAATTTTCAGCCTAAATTTTGGGGTCAAATCATCCGAAAAGGCACTTTTAGCAAAAGTTAATAAAATTTTATTACCCATATAATAAAAATGAATAATGACCCAAAAAATCAAATTTAATTGCCAAAATTAAAGTATGTAATCAGAGCCATCGAGTTCTCGAGTTTCAGTCTGATTTCGGCAGCGCAGAGTAAGGTCGGTTTGTACACCGGCTCTGTCGCTCTTCAGTGCTTAGAGTTTCAGTTTATTGGTTGTTTCTTACTCTTTGGTTCTTCATTTTGGGTTTGCGAGTGGATGGACGAGCGATGGACGTCGACCGATCTGACTCGAACCTATAAGTGTGGACAGGGAGGCTTTGTGTAGTTGTAGAGTAGTACTTATGTTCGATAAGACAAGCCCGGAGAATAGATGAGATAGATGAGCGAGAAGTTTTGCACTGATTAGTCTTAAGTTTAAGCCTCCGCGGACTATCTGTCCGTACTTTTGGTTTACAGGTAGTTTAACCCGTCCTAACTCGTCCCGAAAATCATTAGCGGTTGATAGGCACTTTCGGTAATTCAGTTAACAGTCGAAGTCATACTGAACCTGCCTTGGTCGACGAGATTAGGCACAAATAAACGCGACACCCGCGTATGGATTTGTTTTACATGATTTCTTGAGTAGAGCTAGTAGTCCGCCCGTGACATTTGACCAGACCGAGGTTAAATAAAACTTTCCTCAACGAATATTTGGAATACGTAAAACTCCGTACCATCCTTGGCCTGGTTTGATGAATTTAAATTTAGTAGGTACCGATAGGGAAATAGTGTTGCAAAACTGTGATCGGAATAGTTACTTGTGAGCTATAAAATTTACCTGACAGACTGTTCCTTCCAGCAACTTATTAGGGATTTTGTTAGGATGCTAGCAGCAACCTACGCTTCTAGAAAAAACGAGCCTCAAATGAAACCGACCCGCAATCGAGTTTGTTAAAAGTGTAAAGCGTGAGGTAGCTCGCTCTGAACAAAATCTGTCATAACTTTAAAATGACTCCAGGAATTTTGTTTAAGATTTTTGCTCAAGATAGCATAAGGACTTCTTTTGTAGGTTACCGAGTAAGATGTACAAATAGCTAAGAAATTAGTTACTCGTGCTAGACACTATAACCCGATCGGTTTGAGGAAATTGGGAATAGCCCAAAGCGGTTCATTGCTTCGGCAGTGGCCCAATCGCTCGCTCATGCGTAGCGTACTCGTTCGGACTAGAGATCAAGCAAACATTTATTTCTCATGATTAAGAAATTAAACATAGCACGCACCAGAAAATTTACCAGACTTTTGTTAACCAGTCTATAGCCTTTCCGAATTAAGTAGTTAGTCATTACGATTCTTTTGTCAAAGCCAAACCTTAAAGTTTGTACATAACGTTCTTGAGAACCCTTCGACCCGAATTAAAGTAATCAAATTGCTGGCGAACACCGGGTTATGTTTGTCCGACAGCTTTAAGTGATGAAAATCGAAGGCCTAGGCAACGCCTTCGACCCTTCTGTGAGTATAAGAGGATTTGTACTGGAACCTTTGAAAAAGTTAGAGAAATTTACGTAGTAACCGAATCAAATATCCCCAGCCAACTCGTACTAGGACGTGGAATGTCCCGAATTAGCATTCCAGAGTTTGAATTTTAGGAATTCTCTTCTTTATTATTTGTGGTATAGCCTCGCTTTTTGGTAAGAATGTATTGTTCCGCTGAGCAAAGCGTGAACGAAGGTCATAGGTGGACCCTGTTTTAGACTTAAAACCGACGATTTAGTACTTTTCCCTGGATCCGACTCGATCTTGCATTTCTTAAAAATGTACAAATTTGGCAGTCCAATTGAAATATCAAAATGCCTAGTGTTGACAAAGTACAGTTAATGTACACAATACATATAAATTTTAGCAGTGAAGACTTTGTTAGGAAAACCTGAAAAGTTAGAAAATTCGTTCCCAATTCTTTCTACCGGGACCCTCTAAGCCTTGGCCATAAGGCTCGTGGCCATGGACACAAAAAGTGCACGTTTTCGTATTTATTTATGTTGCAAATGAGCACAAAATTGAGCCTAAATCTCGCATACTCATGAAGGACAATTTTCTAGGAAGCCGGGATCATGATTAATCTCTTGTACCCTGTACCGGAGGAGTGAGTACTGTATCCGCGGTTTTGTCATTTGTACGTATGTATGTGCGTAGAAAAGAGAAGAAAAGTAAAAAACACCCTTTTCGCACTCGAATTTAGGAGTCGTACCCACACCGTCGGCTCGCCAAGTTGTGCCGATGCTATTGTATTGTACCCATGATTACTGTTCAATTGTAAATAAATTGCCGTATTTTAACCCATTTACTGTTCTCTTTACCATATTCGTGTTTCTAGCGCGTACCATGCCGTGTTGATTAGGATGAGCAAAATCAAGAAAAGCCCATGATCCCTGTTGTGTACGCTTTGACCGATGTTTTCCTAAAGTTGCCCATTGTTCTATTTTGCCGCCTTTAGTTTTAACTGAACCTGTTGTCTAACTGACCGGAGTACCCTCGTAGTCGTAGTTACTCGAATGGTGCCTCGATAGCTAATTGACCCCATGGCAGTATGCTTCATATTGTTCCTCCCGTTGTTTTCGAGTAAGGTAAGCGCAGCTGTCGATTAGAAACGCCTAGTAGTTCACACCGTGATTTGAACGAACCAGCTGTGATTGTATCCATGAAAAAGGCGATGACTCCGACATGCCTATAAAAAATGTTCCCACCCGATAGCGTACCATCCCCTTGGGATGGCATTTGTTATATTTTGCCCGCACAATATACTTATGTCTATAGTTGTGTATGATTTTGGCTAATCAATAAATACTCGATCAAACCCCAACTGTGTCCCTGTGTTTTATTGATCAATGGTAGCGATATAAGTACTGAAGGGGTTTGAAATCCGTCACCCCAGTCGACGACCCACGTTCAGGTTTGACACGCGCGCATAGAAGGAGCAAACCTTAGCGTGACTCGCCGATTCCTCTTTGTAGTTAATTTCTGTATTAGCGAAGTGAGTACGACTCGTGCGATCTCATACAAAAAGAAAACTTACCCGAAAACAAAACTTTCGCTGAACGTCCAAAATAGGAAATCACATGCGATCCGACGTTAAAAGTCTAGGGATTTGTCGGACCCTAGTGGGTCCACTGGCTAAATAAATTATAAAGCGTACAGGAAAGTCGAAAAGAAGATTTTACCTAAAACACACTTCCAGGTGGAACGATGATAGGGAATAGTGGTATGGGCTCCTTGGCCTGAGAGCAAATGACGGAGCCAACCTCCCTAGGGACCTCAAAGGTAGTACCGCTTAGGCTACGTGCGCAACCCATCCGGCAGGATCAGAAGCGCTCCTGGGGCTTGCTAAGCTCCGTATTCTCCTGGGACCGACCCGAATCTGCAATTTGAACCCATTAGGTCCGCCCTCGAGGTTACGATAGCAGGGGTCGTATGGGCATTACGTTGTAGAAGTGCGTAATGCAGCAGCGTCACGTCGATATTACATGTGTGTGCAGCAAAAGACATGTTCATCTTTTTCGATAAGATTCGTTGATTGCGGCGTTTGACTTCTAGTGACACCTATATTCCTTAACAAAATCATTTCACGCTTCGAAAACACAGTACGAACCACTTCGTAGGTGTTTCCTCAGGCACTTCCCCCTTACCTTCGATTACGTTATTATGCATCGATATTTCCGGTGCTACTTGCAAAATAGATGGTCGGGACATAGCATCCGCGTTAAGATGATGCCGACCAGGCTTATACATCACTGTGTAATCTAGTTCGTGTATCCGCGTAACAAACCACCATAGCCTAGGCGTTTACAAGTCGATAGAACTTTCATTAGAATTTGCACAAAGATAGCGTGATTTGTAACAACTGGAACATAACTACCCAGAATATATGGTCGAAATTGTAACAAAGTTGCAACAACGTCTAAACACTACATCTGTGTCACACTATGACGTGTTTCCTAACCATGGAACTTATGTCCGCCATAATGAATAACTTGTTCTTTACCATCATCGCTAACCAGCGTTAAAATGAAACCAACCACATTATTATTCGCAATAGTGTACACGCCAAATGGTTTCGCAGGATTAGGATACGCGAATAGTCACAGTCGTTAACGCTACCTCCATACAAACCTCCAATGTCGAGGTTCAAACTCCATGCCTATGATATCGCTGAAATTCTAATGGTACTCGGTGTATCTGTCGGGTATGGAGACCCGATAAGCATACCTGCAAACACTCGAAGGCAGCTTGACACTCATCTGTCCAACCTTCTGCAACTATTCGACCCTTTGATCAAATCATGTAAAGGTACAGCGATTCTACTGCAATCTCAATAAATTGACGATAATCCTAAATGACCAAGAAATGACCTTACAACGGTAGCATTTTTGGGCGTTCAAAATCTTCTGCACTTTGCGGCGTAAGAAATCACACTTCTTGCCCTTAATAGTAAGGCCCGTATTGCGCAAACGAGCGAATACCCGTTGCAAACCCACAAGTGATGTTCAATTGTCAGCAAGAAAATTATAACATCGTCGATAGCTTAATTTGCATCATACGCTGAAACGTGCTGGAGCGTTAGTTAAAACAAATGGCATAACTTTCAAATCGAGCATAACCATATAAACGCTGTTTCCTCCCAGTCTTCCGGATCCATTTCCCCTTGCCAATATCCCGACCGCATAATCAGTGTCGTGAAGTACTTCACACCCTGCAGAACGTTTAACGCATTATAAACACGCGTTAATGAAGTACTATCTTTTTCGGTGCATCCTTCAACATACGATAATCAGCACAAAAACGCATCTTATCTGGCTTCATTTTCACCAATATCACTGGCGAAGCCCAAAAGCTCATCGACGGACGAATTGCTCATCATCTAGCATTTATTTGACATGCTTTAAAATTCCTTCTCGATGCAAATAAGGATCAAGTATCATTCGTTGCTGAATCAGTTTAGTATCCTCTGTGTCAACTGTATGTTTTAGCATATTAGTGCGAACTAACGTTATGGGCTTACCATTAAAATATCATAGCTTCGGGACAACAGCTACGCTAACAATCCTTTTTCCGTTTTTGACGCCACAGCATCCTTCAACGAAACCTCTTCCGGCAACGTAGAAACTACGCCTTTGCCGCAGCACTAGATGATTCGTTGTACAATTGGGACACTTCAGGTGATCGAAATTCACTAATGCCTGAAGCAGGATTCTCTCTATTCCAGTTAAACGTTATTACCGAATCTGATGCTATGGACTCAGCTCTTTACGATTATCCGTAATTTCTACGATGCTTTCGTCGATTCCGGCTACACTGGACAAGATTTTGTCACCACATATATAATTGATAAACTTGGTCGTACAAATTTGTTCCGGATACCCAAACTGTTTGATTACTCACCTGCACAACTGCATTTTCGGACAAAAACGGTTCCACTATCACAGCTTTATCATCCAATTCGAGTTTCAACACGACATTGCATTAGCTATGTACAATGGGGCAGAATATTAACGCCGGATGTTAAACGACATACCTGCAATTTCCTAACAGTATCGACCGGCAGCTCCACTTTCGGCGACCTTGGTATAGTTTCTGTCCCCCAGGACAATGATTCACTCAACGGCGATTGCTCCCGTCTTTATCTTGAATCAACGACCAAGATCGAATTTGTTTTCGAGCAACAGAAGTACTTTGCTGTTGATAACCAATGACGACTTCAAACATTAGCAGCATGCCATCACCAATTACTAAAGCAAATGGTAAATCAGGTACAACATGTATTTGAACATAACACTTAGCACTTAGATACACCACTGTTCCTAATCAACCAAACGTTTGAGTAGACACCCAACCATCAAATGCATAAACCGCAACATCAAATACATAAAGCCGCAACGTATCCAAATTTCACTTGTAGCAATTAAAATTCTTCATATGTTTCCCGTAACATGATCGTTATTGGAGCACCCATACCGACCTAACCTAGTAGGTTATAATACGCGCATCGATATAAAACACCGATTTTTTTCGATTGATGTAAAACTTTTGTATTAGCATTGGAAACACTAGCCTCATAAATGTTGACCGAGTTTACCGCAAAATAATGAAGGTATGGTTTCTAAACTACGACTTGCGTAGTAGATCACTTTACTTTAAAAAATGGTGCCGATTCTAGTTTAACCATTTCGCTATGTACAACAGCTACGTTAGGCGGTGATAACCGAGGCATTGCCTCGTCCATCCGTCGATCCAAACAATTGAAGATAGCAAACACCGCCGCAGGCTGAACAACTGTGTTAGAGCTTGCCTCACTATCTGGTTTGCGTTTTAACAACCAAGCACCCATTTGCTTTTCAATATTAACGACGCGCTGAGAACAATGCCGAGCATAAATGCAGACGCCATCCCCGATATACCCGGTGCCGTATTTGGTTCAACGAAATTACTGTCCCGACGTTCCCGATCTCGGTTACGTAGAGAAGAGAGGCATCTATTTACTTTTGTTGATTAGGAGTTATCGGATACAGACAACGTAAACGTTTATGCCCTTCTGCAAAACAATCATAAATAAAAGACGACTATGGCTTAAGACGATTATCCTGAAACTTATCATTTCATCCGCCAGCTCATGTTCGATATATTATTCGATTCGGCGTAGACTGTGACTAACGAATGTTTGACGTCGCTTCCTCATTCGATGACTTCGTACTTTTGACGAAACAGCACCAGCATACGGCGCCGCAAGTAGATATTCAATGCATTCAGTGCACACAACACGTTCTTTCAGAACGCTAAACGATCAATAAACTCCACGAACTAAACCCGATCTCAAGCGTTTAACGCCGTGTAAAAATATGTTACGCAATAAATTTTCGGCAATTTCAGTGCTCACTTTAACGGAATAAATCGTTTATGACAATGCCAGCAAACCTCAGCAGCAAATCGGCGACTGAATATTTTTGCGAAAGCTGGTGAGAACGGTAGATTTCTTCCGAAAATTCAACACTGTCGGCGAAACGAGTTTTTAATTGCAATACCAGTTCATTGAACGTTATCGGTGAAGTCTCGCTTACAGCGTTTCAATATAACGTTGACTTGTATCCTAAGCTCACTGTGTAAAATTTTAAGCATTTGTTTTGACTCCTTGATTCCAGCTTACTGAAATACACTTTCGAGCCGGCGTAAATACGTGTCGAAATAAGATGAACCATCGTGCGGAGTGCTTGAAATTTTTTTGCGGTGCAGCAGAATCAGCGGAAATCAACCCAGAAGCCGACGCAGCTGCGGCTGTAACAACACTCATGCTATCAGCAGGCACCTGGGATAAATTTGGCAGAGCCGAAATTACACGTTCATTAGGATGCGCGTTAGACGAACTAGGAGCAACATCAGCATACACGACGCTGATTCGTCCATGCGGACTTCATTCAAGGGCGGCAGGGTCAGGAATATGTCACACAATTGCACCATGTTATGCATCTCGCTATCTGCTGAGTTATTACGTCAATTTCGCGACTAATTAGACGCACTACGAATTTTTATTACCGACGCTGTTGTGCCCCCGGGTCATGTAGTATTTTCACCATCTGAAGTTCATGCACTGAAAATTTTGCCTCGTGACGCTTAGCAACATCTCCAGTTGAAATTTCATGCGACTTAGCATGGTGCCAATGCTTTCCGACGAGGTTCCTGGGGCATTCCCACCGTGCACAATCGGAAGAATAGACACAGTGCTTGCCTCAGCTTCCGTAGGATCACTGTACAGAGTAATCGTTACATCAATCGTTTTATTGTATTTTATCGACTAAATATTCGTTGCCAAAGTCACTGCTTTGATATATATATACATAATCTAGCAAGGGTACACCCAATGTCAGTGTTTATGCCAAGATTCAAATTCCGTGCTGATACACGCACTTCAATAACAAGCCACAAAGATGACTTCGAACGTATATTAACCGCATGCCACGAACCACAATTCCCAATCCAGCAAATCCACCAAAGGCGAAACTAATAATAATCACTGAATCGATTTTGCCTCGTCACGGCCACCTTGTCTGAGCTAGCAAAGATCAATTTATCAAAGGCCGTGGCAGGTCGAAGCTATCGTGCTCTGTAACGCGGCTCTGATCCAAAACTACAACACGTAGCAAAAAATACAAGACGAGGCGGTGAAGGTTTATAGTAAAGGTGGCGCGAGTTCGGTTCCCGGACGTACCGGCAGGCGTTGATAAGCAGCAAGCGCATATTGTTTCAGATGACCCTGCGATTAGTACCTAGCGGCAGCGAAATACGACGAGGCTTTTCAGCGGGGTGTCCCGAATGTAAAACGCAAATCCTATACACTCCTATTGTATTTATTGCACGGATTCCGTAGATATCGTTAACTTTGACGCTTAAAATAACCAAGGCTGATTGGTTACAACACAATATATTCACAGTTACGGCGTTTATCAGACTTAACTTACAATTTCGATAACAGTATGACTTGAAACGAGCACTTCCTGATAATCAACTTTGAAACCCAGCAAATACGCTTTACATTACGTTGTAATGACACTAAATACTCTCCATCCTATCCTGTACCGAATTATGGCTTTCCAGTTTAAGCATGCACGCTCTAAACAACAAGCATATGGTAAGCTCAGATGCACCTAGTTATAAAGTACACGACAGCGCAACTCTTTACAACTACATTACAACATTTTCTTACGCGACACTAACTGCTGGTAATTAAACAACATGATGAGAATTTAACGTGTGATACAGACATAGTATGTATATGTTGATGAATGATAACGTACTGTGAACGCTAGGCATCACTCCATCGCACCTAGACAAGTGCTTCTGCCGACCAGGCAATATTACTACTATTCTGAACAACTTAGTACGCTGCAGTGCGATACAAACTATAAAATGGTGAAAATTTAACAAAAATAAATAAAAATATTTCAGGCTAACTTTCAAGAATGTTAAGACTAGTTCCGCTCAAAAAATTCGGTTCGGCGCGGTTTTTACAAAAATCTGACAACATAGCACTTGTGCAGTTAAATGTCATGATATCCTGCTCCTAACCTTTCTAAACACTTCGCGAAAAACCTTTCTGCTATAAAAATGCATACTTATAACTCAACGCAACATGTCAAACACCATCACCACACTGAAACTACACGACTAATGCTGTGACGAAGACAAGTCAAATATTGACCCTTTCGCTAATTATTGGCATAATCAACTGAAAGTCATTTGTTTTATAATAAGAATTATGATAGTAATAGGAAATTTAAGCTAATTTTTTAATAATTTAGAGTTTTTATTTTGATATTATTATTAAACTGAGGCAAATGTGAATTTAAAATTAATAATGGTTAATGTATTTTAATAATAACAATAACACATTAAGAAGTAACAACACAAAATCTACAACCCACAGCGAAAAACAAGGAAAACCAAAAACTGGGGCAGGGGTAGAAAAAAGCTGGCATATACATATATATCAGGGAATAACCGGAACCGCAACCAGCAACCGGAACCGTGCATTTAAACCTGATCCGGAACCGGAACCTGGTCTTCGAAACCTATACAGTAAAACAATTGAAGGAAGAAATGAAGGTAGTACAGCGGATTTAAAATGTGTTTAAAAAATAACTTTTACGTTAAACTTAAAGTATATACTATGATGGCATTATTGCCTTTCTGGAACTTCACAGAGACTGAGGAAGCTAAATAATGTTTATTTATCGCTCAATATGTCGGTTTTTGGAACCCCAGAGCAAAAAATGTCTTCCACTATACACCCTTCTATATATTGCGTCAAAATGAATGTTCTTATAACGCATGCAGCGTAGAATAAATACATTCGCTCTGTAGAAGAAACACTTTCGCTTTGTTTCCAGTTGCCCCACTTTACTATACATACCTTTGTTACATATTATTCAGTAGGAAACTTGCTATTATTGGTTTATATCGTTGTAAGGTAAAATAATAGGTTTATATACTATAATTTTCTGATCAGTGGTCAGAGACACTGTTTAGGCTAGCGTTGGGCAACCAGTGCCCGTCAGTTAGATGATAATGATGACAACTTTCTGATCAGAATGCAATAAATGAGATAAGCTGTTATACTGCTCGCACAGTTTCAATAAATGTAGTCCATTGCCAAAAACTCGGTTTTTTGGCTGCGTTGCACATATGTTACTTTACTTCAATGTAGACTAATTTACAAAGTTTATAAACGCACTGACAAGTGCTTAACGTAGCTTATATTAGCCAAGCTTACAGCTAAGTACTTCTAAATTATACATACTTTTTTACCGAGTTAGACCGGTATAATTCTAACATACCCCACAGACTTCTGAATGTGTTAAATAGCTATAACCGGCATCGAGCTGGTTTTCTTTTGCTAACAAACTCCTGCAGGGTTAAGACGAAAAATTCCTACTCAAATTATGTGTCCTACTTCCGTTTCACACGGCAATTTGCTGAGTTAACCTCTTCCTTTGTTTGGTTGTATTGTAACTTGATCATTGTATATATTACATATATTTGGACCACAGATGAATCAAAAAAGTAGAAAATTTTAAATAAAAATTTTTGAACCGGAATTCCGGTTCCGGTATGGTTTTTGCCTTTTACCGGCACCGCAACCGGAACACGATTTTCGCCTAAACCGGAATTCCGGAACTGAAATTTATATATAAAGAAAAAATTAAGAAATATAATTATATATAAGTAAAATAGAGAAAACCAATATAATAATATTACACTAAAAATATAAGAACTAAAAAACCAAAGAAAGAAAAACAATAGATCTTAGAGAAAAAAATAATAATTTAATTATATATACTACTAAGAACTAAGAAATGAACAAGTTATAAAACCAACCAAAATTAATAAAATATTAAAAGGGGACTTAAAAAGATTATTGCGGTTTTGGGAGATATTTGACAAAGGTTAAAATTTTAACATGTTTTGTGGGAAGGCGGGGAAATGGAAGTTTAATGAGAAAAGGAAATAACGAAAAATAGGGAAATTTAGATTAATTTTATTGGAAAATATATTTAACGGCATTTTGAATGGGGTTTTATTAGAATTTAAACTTTTGAGAGGATGCGGAGTGGAGTGAGAGTTAAATCGCCCCTGGGAATCCGGACACTGGAGTGAGGTGAACTCATAGGCGGAAATTAGATGCCAGCGACTAAAGAAAAGGTCCTCACTACCGTACCCACCTCCAGAAAAATTTCACCCGCTACCGGTGGTTGTTCTACCGCACTGACATGTATGCATCGACGGTATGTATGCAAATATACCAATAACCAAATCATTAATTAATATTCTTCATGATTATATATCAAGTAAAAATAAATTGAATTGAATTTATTAGTTTAATCAACTGTATGTTATGAGCTAAGGTTCACTGTATGTTATGAGCTAAGGTTCACAGTTTCAGGAAGCTGATGTGGAATTTGCACTATCCTAGTTTGTAGCAAGCATATCTTCAACTAAAGCGCCTTATTGTTATCTATTCTACTAATTTGGCACAAAAAATATTTTTTCTGAAATAGTAGCCCCGGCCCCGGCACCTAAATTTTACCTTTCCGGAGCTCCGACGTTGCCCCGGTACATTCCTAATATATATAGTATATAGTTGTATAGAGAATATAAAGGGGTTTTATAGATTATAGGGCATGTCAGGCCACGTATTATCAAGGATGAATACCAGGTGTGACATTTAGGATATGAAACTTGTGCTAGCCCCGACAATAACATATATTTGTGTACACAAGTTATAATGCTAGTCTATAGATACCGATGTATGATTTATAAAGTATAAGGACATACATACATACAGGAAGTTTAGTGGATATACACCCAAGTGTTGCGGAGGCTAAAAATGTAAGCCCATTGCAACATCCACAGGACAAGTCCTCTATATATAAGCTGAATCTAAAAATTTTGTATCTGACTGTTAACCTCACGACCTCATAGGTGTTCCTTATCTAGTCTCCCGCTGCTTAGAATAAATCTACTGATTCTTTTAATCCCATACTTATGAACTTCCTCTAGTCTTATCTGCTCTTTCCCAAAAACCTCCTTTCTTTCTTCTTTAAACACTTCACATGTGCATAAAAAATGATCTGCAGTTTCGCTAACTCCGCAATTGGAGCAATTTTTGCTTTCCGTCCTCTTCATCTTATGCATATGATATGCGAGCCAGCAGTGTCCTGTTAAAATTTGGACACATAAGGACATAAGTATACACTTTATAGGTATATATAAATTATATTCCTATATGAAGGGGCTTATACAAAATATAGGCGAATGTTGGCACACATGGCTTACGAAAGACGGATGCTGAACCCAACACCTGATTTACTAATGGTAAAAACAAATGCTGTCCCCGACAGTATATACCATGTGACAAAACTTTGGACTCTCCCGGGTTCAAATACCTCTGTGGATCTTTGTCTCCTCAATAAAAGCATCTCACACATTGCAGAAAGAATTCACAACATTTCTTCAAAATTGGCTTTCTGAAACTAAAAATTTCACTAAATATATAAATTTATATAATATTACATGAATGATTATTTTAAACATCAATCCAGAACGTTTTCGGGGTGAAGTTTTAACTTAGTGGTTTTCATTGAAAATACTGAATTATGAAAATATTTTAGATTCCGAGGTCAATCAGTTGAACCGCAAGTTCCCCCATTTCATGCCATCCAGGTTCCAAAATATGGTATCCAGGTTCGTGCCTTTTGACATAATGTGCAACGACTGCACAAGCAACGAGTTTTTCGCAGAGCAGGAGCAATTACTGTTCACTGCATTATAGATTTATTTTGGCAGAGGCAACCTCTGCCAGATTTCTTCCCAGCACCCGAGGCTTTACGGCAACCTTCTTTTTGGTCATTGGTTAACTGGGTGTTACTGGTCTCAACGGAGTCGGAGCAGCTACAGTCGTCATTTTTCTGCAAAGCAGCCGACCGATTCGCAGAAATCAACTTCAAGACTGATTACCAAATATAAAACTGAAGAAATTGTTCGCTAGCTAATACTGACAATTATGCAAATTAACCAAAACTGTCGTAAAGAATTCTAAATTTAAAATTCCAAGTTTTAAAATATAAAACTAAGAACAGGGCTGTGGGCCATATAAATATAAAAAATACTAACTCTGTTGAATTTTAATAAATTTTAGGGCTGCCTGGCATTGCCTTTACACAAAATTGTTATTTTGTTTTATTTGAATGGGGGTAGGGTTGGACTAATAATTTCTAATGACGCCTATCGGTTATTAAATGGAGACGGGAATCGTCACCAGATATTGCGTGCGAGGTGTGGCCAGTAGTATGCCGGCGGTGATAGTGGTTGTGTCTTGTTCTTTATCGAGCGGTATTTTTCGTTTAGCGCGGCGGTTTAACTAACTCGATTTGCTCTGATATTAAGATTGTTAATCAATAAAGTCGTCAGTAAAACGTTTATTCAAGGTTAATAACAAATATGAAGGCACAATTCTTTAGCACCATAATTGAAATAAGCCACGATTTATACTGGTCTCTATGCTTTTATGAAACCTCACTACTCAGATATTTTGGCCTTTGATGCACCTCTATAACTCTACTATTTTAGCATTTTCATTAGACTACGCCGCTGATTTTATTTGACACCGCTTTGCTTTTCGATTTCCTAACTCAGGTGTTTGAGCACATTATTATTCTAAATAGTTATCTGTTAAGTTAGCATTAGGTTAAGACTAATTATACGTTATCCTCTTGTGAGATTCGTACGTATGGTGTCCGGACGGCTAACCTCGTACGTATATCTAAACCTCTTCCTTAGATTTACGCTAATACTTTCCTTAAAGCCAACAGTATCCGGCGGCTTACTGATGGATATTACTACTTAATTAACGATCTTGTAAGTTGGTACGTAGGCCTCCGGCCGGCTATCCCCGCACGTTTATATAATTACCTTACCCCAGTGTCTTAGAATTACGCTCATTACGTGCCAGTTATATTAATGTTCCAGTCACAGGACGGCTGACGGACTCGCTATGACTAGCTAGTTGCGGTGACCACTCTCAACTTCCCACAATTCTCTTCGGTCAGTTGGCCGGACCAACCTCCCGCGTCAAATTATCCCCAACTAATTTGGTCACCCCGTCACGAACTCACCCTTGGTATACTCACGTACTTCCTCCCTTATTAACTCCACGAGGTTTAGTCAATCAACGGGTTAATTGTTTTGGAACCACAATGGGAGGACCGTTATGATTTAATTAACACTCGTGCCATTTTTTAACATTGCTTCTTTAACATGGAGGGATCACGATAAACTTTAAACATCACGTTATCCAACACTGAAGAATTATTAAAAGCAAGCGTAGTTCTTTACACAATTTAATTCCAAAACGCATGCTCGTTCCCTATACTCTGGACCACCGGAATACGCCAGAAATCGTAGGTCAGTTCGAGATTCAAAAACCATAAGATAATTAAACTGTTAAATTCGCTTAGCTCGGTAAGCTATCCAATCAAATCAATAATTCTTTATGCGGTAACTATAATCCGTAAACAAAGCGGAACTCTGTCTTAAGCGTTGTTCTTTACACTGTCGTACACAACCTGGAAGTCGCTTTCCTAACCCCAATCTCACCGCTTACTCTATCCAAAACAAAACTAAACTGACTCAACTAAAGAAAACTAAACTAACACATGTTAGCTATTAAACAAAATTAATGTTAATTATGTAAATTAGCATTAAAAGAAAACAAAAGAACGAAAACAAGGAAACGGAAAAGAAAACCAGGGGAGGGCAGGGTATAATAGAGATATTGGTGACAAGCCCGACGTTATTAACAATTTTCATGATTTTGGGGAGGTTTTGGCTCATGATTCGCTGCTGTAGCCTAGTAGACGCCCAACAACAATTTTATCTGAAAAGTTAAACACACCAGATTAAGACTTTAGTTCCTAGCTACGTAATACTGCCTACATTTCTGGACAATCGCTTTCACGATTGCAAATATGTTTGGACCTCCGATATAGCACTTAGGTGGGCATTGAGGGGTATTGTCAGTGTAATCCTCAAAGATTTGTAACACCCTTCGATATCGCACCTTTGGTGTAAGTATAGTCAGAAGTGAAAAACCACACCCAGGGCGCAATATATTTGCGACATATCTATAATGGTTTTCTTTCTATTAGCCTTAGTTACCTTAGTACAAAACGGTGAAATTTTGCGAATTTAGCGCATTAAGTCCTAGTAGCGACCAGATATAACTCCAAGCGCAAAACTATCTTCCACTCCGCCGGCCTCCCACCTTCCAACATGCCGATCGGCTGCCAACCTTAGGACGAGTCACCGTCTCCAAAGGACTCCGCTGAGACTTTGCACCACGCCTATAAAAGAACAAAACAAACTCTCCATTGCAACTGGTATACGCACTCCCATTTCTGTCAAATTCTCATCCCGAGAAAAGCTAGTCTTCATAAGTTAGTTCCCCATGTGAGCCTCACAATTTAACAATAATGGATGCTTCTGAGACTCGAGACAATTTTATTTCATACATGCTGAAGAGATGTTTAGGGGGCTTCGCCTCCCCTTCTCCCCATTGACACATCGGATCCATGCTGCCCTTCTCCACCCCTGCTTATGGCCTCATCCTATGACTCTCGCGTCCAAGGCGCGGCGAAATTTTTTTGTCAAAGTAGGAAAAAATGGCAAAAATTAGCTTGAAATTGGCAATGTATGATCTTTAAAGATTTCGAATAAAAGCATGTAAACTCATAGGGGAAATGTATCAGTCCGTACCTGCGAGTCCTCCCTTCCTCTCCCTCTCGCAGAAGATGGGCGGAAAATTTTGGCAAAAATAGGCAACAATCGGGTAAAAGAAGGAAAAATTTGAACTAAATTAACAAAAATTGGAAGAAATTTGTCGGAAATTAGCGAAATATTGGCAAGAATTCGATACTATTTTGTGTCAAAAGTTCTCCAATACTATACCACACCGCCGACCTCCCAGCTCCCCACATGCCGATTGACTATCAACCTGAGGGCGAGCCTCCATCCCCAAAGCACCCGCTAACTCCCCTGAGACTTAGGACCTCGCCCATAGATGAACAAAACAAACCACTCTATTGCAACGACTATACCTATCCCAATTCCCGTCAAATTCTCATCCAGCAAGTCGCTAGTTTTCATGAATTTAGCCCCCCATATGAGCCTCGCAATTTAACAATTATGGATGCTTCCAAACCGACACAATTACTTTATTGCATACATGCCGAACAGCAGTTCAGGGGGCTACTTTGCCCCTCCCAAATTGATGCCTTGGACCCTTGAGGCCTTTATCTAACCCTCCTGAGGGCGCCATCTCACGCCTCGTGCGTCCAAGGCGCGGGAAATAATTTTGCCAAAATAGCAAAAAATCGGAAAAATTTGACTGAAATTGGCAAAAATGGTTTTCAAATTTCTGCCACCTACACCGACGACGTGTACCCGAGGACCCCCCATGAGACGACTGCCCCACCACCGAACCCCAGCTGCCTCCTCCCTGAGGCCTTGGATCCTCCCATGTCAGCATATGCATAATTTGTGCGCTATTTTCCATCATATTCACATGATGCTTGATAGTGTTCTGAGTAAAGCTGATATGTAACACACTCGATACGAAAAGTTCCATCTTAATCACTTTCACGCTGAAGCACGACCCTCATAACTGGAATTATTTAATGGTACTACTGATTGATGAGCGTGCCCAGGGCAAAATTTCACTGTAAGTGCGACAAGTACGAGTACGAAATTGCTCGCAGATTGAAAATCTAGTGGCCTGTAAAGATGTAAGTTATTCGCAATATTTTGCACATAACATTCAAGCCATAAACGGCTACGCGTGTGTCGGCACTACATCTTCGTAAATTTAAGCTACACAAGGTTTTACTTTATGCAGTTTCGAGCGATTTCGTGAGCTCTCAAAAATGCTGCGCAAATTTTTAATTAATTGCTCTTCTTAAAAATATTAATATAATCAGAATCACTTCATGCAAAAAAAGTGTTACAAGTCATATTACAAATTATGTGACGCTGTCATAGTTCCACCTAGAAAAACTACGACATCACAGCATCACTTTATCTTGAAAACTGTTACAAATGACACAAAAGTTACCTAGATAATGGTTAACCAAACTGTAGCAGTGCAGCACCTTGTTAATGTTTCAAAACTTCTGTAGCGCCTTGTTTTGGTGTTAATGGCAAACAGAATAAGATACCCATTGAATATTTGTCTACAACGTTTCTTGCTGTTAGACTATTTCTCCAATTAAGCATATACAGTAATTACGATCGGGTGAAAACAGTACCGTGCTTTGCACCCCCCATACCCCCCAATTGGGGGGGACCCACCGGTATTTAGGGGGCCCACCAGCCACAGGCACTGTTGCTGAAACGTAACGACCGAAGCGAGTGGAGTTTCCACATACAGTGTTGGGGACGAAAAAAAGCAGGAATTTATTTTTTGTCTCTCTGCCACTCATAAAGTCATGACCGCGTTGAACACTTATGTAACTTTTTATTCAGACGATAATGATCTAAGCTCGACGCTTTACATATTTGGGCCAAGATCATCTATGCACACATGCTACAGAGGTCGAAAACTGGGTGCAATTGGCACTTTTGACAATTTTGGCTCACCAGGCTGATTGCTTCCCTGAGTTAAATATCCATACAGAATCTTGATATTAAAATCGAGACCACCTTTCGAAAAAACCGTTTGCTTTCGAGCACGCAAGAGTACGGACCTCCGTTTCCCTTCGGTTGCGAGTACAAGTATTATACTGTTATGTGTTATTTTTACTTAACCCTCTCATGCCCGTAAGGTCCAAATGGACCCAACGCACATTGCGACTCGTTGTGTTTACTGAGTTTGTCGTATATCGTACGTTTGAACGTGCGTTGTTATTCGCTCGCAATGTGAGGTTCCTTAAGGAACCGAGCAACAGCTCTCAGATAGCTCAGTGGTTTGTGTACACAAGTTTCAATCGTACGTATTGGGTTCGATCCCTAGCGCAGGCTTGAGTTTGTCAAACATTGCACGATAGTCAAATTAATTCGGGCATGAAAGGGTTTTAAACAGGGTACGCAAACTTTTTAACTAATTAATAAATGAGAAATTCACAATGAAAAAGCTGTATAAAAGTGGTGCAAGTAAACGTAAGGAAGCAAAGGCTGCAAATCAAGCAGCTCAAAAAATTCCTAAATTGACGGCGTTTTTCGAAAAGTGTAGCGATCAACCGGACCCCGATGGGGAGCGTGAAAGCGATGAAATTGAACATGTGAGCGACCAAGATGTTTCTCAAGAACTAAGCGAAACGGAAACGAAACTCTAAGACCAAGAGGAAAACGCTGCGCGTGCGCCAATAGCTAGCGAAGAGACACTTCGATTGAATATCGACGATTGCAGAGGGCTTTTTCCAGTACTTTTTATTAAATAAAAGTCGCGAAAATGAATCACAAAACTATGCTTTCGATTGCTAGAACGTCCTGGCACTGTTGAAGCGTTATCCGGGTACATTATTTTGTATTTTTTATGTGTTCATGAAAATAAAACATTTGATTTTGTAATAATGTATTGTTTTCAGTACCATACACCTGCCCCATTGGGAAGCACTTGAGGTGACTCTGGCATGTTTTAGGGAAATCCAGGATATTCAATCTGTAACACTCATCAGATACTTTGTATACATATATGTGTGGTTCCAACATGGAACAATCGTGAAATCATAATTACACTGGTTGCCTGCGTACACCAATGGCTCTAACAATATAGCACAAGGGATCTCGATAAATCGGACTAACTTTTGATTGAGTATCATGTGTCCTGATCTTCTATGGGATTAGTCTGATATCCCCATCCCCTGGAAATCCATATCCCCGCCCTCCCAAGCGCCAAAGGTGCGTGGAAAATATTGGCAAACCAGTGCCTGCTCCGGGGGTCGTCAACCTTCAGCTCCTCTCTCAAGATCTTCCTCCCCCGTCGCACCTGTTATACCCCTGAGATTTCGGAGCTCGCCCATGTATGATTTTTGGAGCACGCCACCATGATCGTACTCCCCACTTACGCTTATTTAAAATGCGGGACCGTCAATCCCCGGGGTTTATCCCGTCCCCTGTAAATCCATATCCCCGCCCTCCCAAGCGCCAAAGGTGCGCGGAAAAAATTGGCAAACCAGTTCCTGCGCCGGGGGTCGTCAACCTTCAGCTCCTCTCTCAAGATCTTCCTCCCCCGTCGCACCTGTTATATCCCTGAGATTTCGGAGCTCGCCCATGTATGATTTTTGGAGCACACCACCATGATCGTACTCCCCACTTACGATTATCTAAAATGCGGCACCGTCAATCCCCGGGGTTTACCTGGGCTTTAAATTGCCGCTGTGGCACGTTAAAAATTGCACATGCGTGAACTAGATGGCTTCTGGAGGGCCAACTAACAGTAAGATTTGAAAATTTCCCTTTCATTAAAGGCGGCGTGCTAGAGCTAATATCATATCCCAGTTCCGAAATTGCAAAAAATTGATGAAATTATTCCATTTTATCTACAGTTTATACGCGATGACAATATTTGATCTCGTGCCGGCCAGCGCAAGGTATTGCCTCGTCGTAGCAACGCTGTTTTGTTTCTTTTAAAGCAGCTGCCAGATGTCAAGTCGAGTACTCTCCAGCTGTTACTGATGACCAGCTACGTTTTCGCTTTTTTTAATTTTCTTGCGTTGTAGCTCGTCGTTGGCAAGCGACGTGTAAAATATAATACATTCGTTTTCCTGCTTTGGGGACATCGATGGGAACAGAAAAGAAGAGGGTTAGATACAGGTTTATTTAAAGCGATGGCTAGGTGCGACATCGACACCAGTCGAAGCCAAGTTTGGAACAGTTTGGTCTCTTTTTCAGTGTCCAAAGTGGTTTGATTTTATTTGTCGTTATCGCAGTACTTTCTGGTTTTCTTTTGTCTTCGTTTATGTTTCGGGTAGCATATCTTCGTTTATGTTTCTCTCTGTACTTGCACCACGGACAATAATACCGCGCGATGGAAATTTTGGAGTTTCGCTGAGGATTAAGTGACTGGTGGGTTCTTTGTTTCGATTGGTTTCCCTTGCTCGCCTCACGGTTCGAAGGGGCATACAGCACCACAGGCGGTCCAAATATTTTGATTTCCGAATGATTTGTATTGGCCATACCCACATGCATTTAAGTTTATATACTATATAATATATACACGTATATATGGATAACAATCTTTTTGAGCTGAGTGAATTTAAAGGCATGAAACGAGATGTAAGCTCGTAAGGGCCAGTGGTTTTGTCTGGAGAAATCATGAAAAACAGTGTTTACCGACTGTTCGGCATGAAAAAAGAGTGTTTACCGACTGTTCGGCGGCCAGTGGAACCTTTCCAGGCAGATATTCAAAACAGATGTCGGTGGGTGAGAAGTCTTGAGTGTACCCTGATGTATTTTATACCCGTACGACAGCGGTGTGAAATTTTCTCCTGGCCCGTAAAAATTGGTCAGTTATACGTGTTCTCGGCAAGTACAGCACTACTGTGAACAGCGTTTCGGCATGACTTAGGTACGCAGTGTCCCGTGATCATGTATGGCATATATTGCATGCGATAAATATTGCTGAATCCTTATGAGCATATATGAAGCTCAAAAAATTATTTAAGCGTCGATGACGTAGAACGGACTGCGCCAGGACCAAAACACATCTCGCACGCATCGGCAGGCAAAATAGAGAAGACTAAACAGAAAGGAACACTTTTTCAGGTATTTAAAAAAGATGTATGCTTAAAAATTTTATAAGTATAGAAAAAATTTAGATATCCCTAACATTTTGCATCAGAAGCATTATTTAGAACATATAAATCTAAATTTACACATGCAAGAGGTATTTTTCATAACGAATTCTAGCACAGTCGAGGCTTATTCGGATAATGACACCAAAGATATAGTCATAGAAATCTCAAAATCCTAGTGTCTGTTTTTATCAATAAATAGAAAAACAATTTTGTAGGAGCCTAAAACCAGGAATTTAATAATCAGGCCTCAATAAATATTTTCAATAAATGATCCAGAGCTATATGGTTTAAAAGTTTTTAATAAGTATGTAGTTTCCAAGAATATATAGCAAAAATGTTTCAAATTTTCGATAAAAGTCGGTAACGCAATGGCCATCGAATATACAAAGCCGTGAGACAAGATATCGCAACCTCCTATCAACCACTAGCATAAATTGAAGTTTCCGAGTTTCTCAACCATTGTAGTGGGGTTGCTCGTTGGGTTTAAATATTAGACAGAAAGTCTGTAGTGCAGCTCGGTGAAATGTGCCAAACATGAATATTGCAACACTTATATATATTTAACCCGAACGTAACAGGATTGACGTGCGATAAATGAAGCAACCGTCTGTTATAAGACAAAGGTCGAAGGGCTGATTCGAAAACCCACCAGCCATATTGCGGGTTTTTGTGATAGTTCTAAATAAATCGCAGAGTTAGAATAAAAAGCGATGACATGTTGTGCTAAGAAATGAAAACGCCGTTGCTGAGAACTTAACCGAATAGTTTATATTTCTTTATAATTTCACTGATGTTAAAGGCTCGTCACGTTCTCTGGAAAGTAGGACGATAATATTGCTGGCTCAATTTGCAAAATACGCATATAAGTTTTCAACTAAATTACTAAAGTGTAAAGTCTGTTTAACCTTTTCAATGTATTCATCCTGAAACGGTGCTTTTACTATTTGCAAATGATTAACTTTAAATTTTTTAAATCACCTTGTTGTTAGTATGATGGCGAAAACTCTCTTTAAATTCACCTAACTTAGTTGAATTAAAAACGACTGTAAACCAGTTTTACCTAAGTACAATATTATTTATAAAGACAACATTTTCAGACAATTTATGTTATAAAAATGAATTTCATATTTTCAAGTAATTTCGGATTTCACCATTACAGGCACTTAGTATGTTGTTATGTTTACTACAATGCAAAAAAGGAATGATTATTCTCAAATTGGTTTTATCAGCTGCTCTCCGCAGTAAGCAATGCTGAAACGTGGATAGTCGCAGATGTATGCCATGCACTATTGTATGTATTTTGTAAATTTGATTCAAACGGGTCAACATGTTACTGACCAAATGACCGAAGTTGGAGTTGATTTTAATCAAAGATACTTTACAGCTTTGAGCCAGTCGCTCCACGGTTACAATTGTCGTACAAGCGATATTTCTAGCATATGAATTCCACTTAAGCATATCCTGTATAAATATTTTAGCCAAATCGATCTACCGTATGATCAAGTTGCAAACAATTACGTGCAAATTTTGGTTGATCTTAACGCGAAAAATAAGTTTGTTCAATAAATCTTCTCAGCTGGTGGAGTTACAGACACATATGGATACGGTAACCCTAACCACAGCAAAAAGAAAAATGTGTCGCCAACCTCGTAAACTCATTTGAGAATTACATCTATTGCAATAAAGTATATTTGTTATACATGTAAATAAATTTTTGACAATTTTTTAAACTCAAAAGTTTTATTAAAATCAATTACACAACTCATTTTGTTTTAACTAATTTATACAGTTTACTAAATAAATCTCCACACTAGAGCAGATAGTCGATATACCAACCATTCGAGGAGCCGTAACGTCTTGCTATGTAAATTCGGGTGTTGTCGAATGCTACCCTTCTGATGTTTACTTTCAGTCGCCATTTTCTTAATTTCTGTTTGCTAAGAAATAATGTGTATAAGACCCACAGAAATCATGTGTGGTATTAAAATTTTACACATTGCATATACTTCAGACTACAAAATAACTAATCCTGTATCATGCAAGATAAGTGAAGCACTGCGATATTGTTATAAGTTTTGTTTCTTGGACCGATTTTACCGCATGTTCTGAAAAACAGAAAAACGCATTAAATTTCCGATAGTTTTAGACTGCTAATCTCATTCACTTAGCAGTAAAAGGTAGTAATTTGTAAACCGTTTGGCCAACAAAAGTTGAATAAAGAAGCTGTGCAGTCTCTAGACATGTTTTTGGAGGTTTTAGGAAACACAATGCTTAGCGAATGCGGTGTCTGCTGGGCAGCAGGGACGTCGTCCTGAATCGAAAGCTCGTCAGGTGGAATTTGTCTCTTTTCTACAATACCTACAGAAGAACCCTTTGAATACTTTAAATGTCAGAGTACGCTGTATAATTTGAAATGTACACAGAGATGTAGCAAGAGAGCACAACGTGCTTTCACTACACTGTGTAAGGAAGGCCATGAGCGTGATATCGCCACCTGATCGCGATGTAAGTTACAACAAAACTTTGATTGCGGAGAATATTAATTTCTTGCCATTTGACCATGGTACTTACATACCTTAAACACGAAATTACAAATTTACATACCCAAATCTCTATAAAAGAAAAACCTATGTGGTTTGGGATTTAAAAACCATCTTACAGTTTTGAGCCACTTGGACACACAACTGCTAAGCCAATTTGCGAAAATTTGCATTGACGCACGGATGGATTTCTTGGCTGTGTCAGAGGTTACTTATGGAATAAAAGCACCTATCTACTCCTGTATGCTGCGTTAGCTGTCACCAGTTTAAGAACTAGGTATGGCATTATACCAGCTTGCTAGTTTCAACCAGTGGTCCTAACTCAGCACATAGTTACGTGACAGAAACTCGATTCTTGTGCATGTCTATAGCGCATCAAGTAAACGCCTAATAAGTCGAAGCACAAAAAACACAAAATATATAAAATCAGTCGTGTCTGAATATGTAAACTTACTATAAATTTTAATTTATATAAGTTTCAAAATTTCATAAATAACAGGCCATATCACGTAGGCCATTTTTGCTACATCAACCAATGTTATTCAAACCCCGGTTAGAGAATTTCAGTTTCTACCAGCACTCAATCGCTTATGTTACAAATATGCGGAGAATCAAGGCAATGTGCCAAGTGAATCCGAACCAAATGATCGAAGCAACTATATTAGCTGTTTCGTTTTAAGTAATGAAATTATTAAAGCTACATGGTATGCCGAATACAAGGGTCCCCCTTGCATCAGAACGGCAGAAATTTCCGTGGTAAATTGTTGTTTCCGATTTGTGTTTTATGCCAATTCTTTGGAACAGTTTCCTATCTCTTCTAAAATTACCTTTAAACGCAAATTTTCAAGGTATTATAAGAATACTAACAGAATATAATAATACGGGCCCACATCAAGCTGAGCGCTTAACGTTGTATCCTTAAAAAGAACGTCTTAGTGCGGGGTTTCGGTAGGTGGCAGCCCCAGTCTTAGCCTTAGGCTAACTATTCCGCTCGGATGCGAATCTTAGCCTAGGCTAAGGTTTATGTTATGCTTAGTATATCGAGGACGGCGCAACCTGCTTATAGTTTACACCACTCAGCTTAACTTTATGATGTCCGTACTATCTTCTGCTGGCAATATAGATTTTTACATAAACGTCTCGGGTATTGAATTGGTCAACTTTGAGCGAAGGTGTTGTCTGGTTAATGGTTGCATAGAACAAATTTACAGTAAAAATGAACATCTTTATTTTCATTTTTACTATGACAAAAGTTGATAATTGGCAAACGCAAATCATTTTCCTAAATTCTTAATAATATTTTAATGGCTATTTGACCGCGCAGCAGTCATATTAAAACGTGCACTCCTAGTGTCCGCTTATGCTTGTTAGTATCAATTGTAAAACAAAATGAAGACAATGAGCGATCATATCTATATTTATGTGTGCAGTGCTAGCGACCGTATTTAAATTGCGAGTGAACGTGCTAGCAACCATATCTACGTTCACTGTTTACATTTTGTGGTTGCAACCTAATGCTGAAAGTGTTCATAATCAGCTGTAGCGAGATTCCATTAGCCATCCTAATAAAAGTAGTTTCACGGATTTTGCAGAGCAGCTTCGGGATTTCAGTAGAACTACACCGTTGTCATATATTTAGTAATGCGCGTGAGTTTGAGCTATCAGGTCGGAAGTTAACGCGTATTCCAATTTTACTAATTTTTACTTGAACCTCTATCAAAGTTCGAATAGTTATAGATTAATAGCCTCAACGCTTATCGGAATAATTAATAAAATGCTTTGCAAAACCGCCAATTTACTCGATTAAATTTCATTTTATCGGCAAGTCTTGTTTGAAATTCATCATAATCAGTTTCGTTTTAGTCGATTTTAACCAAAATCAAATTGAATGGAACAGAATCCAGATAAATTAAAATAACATTGTTGGTAAAAAATGATTCAAAAACGTTTAACTTGAATTGGATTAAACATATATCAGGCTACTCACCTCCGCTTGATTGTGATTAGTTCAATGTGAATTTATTTTCACCAACAAACGTAACATTAAATCACGTAATTGAACTTAATTTTACTCATATTTCACTTTGGACAATTGTATTTAGACTGAAATAAAGCTAAGTTTGGCGAGTTAGCTTTGCTTTTAAAATTGAACCCTTCAAAAATTAAAAGTAGCTTTAAGTTAAGAAATAAAGGTGAATTCAATTTCACATTTTATTATATATGCATATAGTTGCTACTATGTTCTCTGTCTGCTTCCAAGCGTTGATTCGTAGAGGCGCAACGAATCCGCATATTTTCTTGTCGGGCTACAACCGCTGTAAACATAGCACATATCCATTTGCAACTATGTTATCGAAAAGTGTCATGTATCGACGACAGACGAGTATATACAGCGAAGACGGTGATATAAATGTTTTGTTGCTGATACTCAAAGGACATAGTGAGGCGGGAATTCTAGTCACCTACATTGGCTAAAGTTTCCAACATCCAATTATACACCCAGTTCGATACTTGAAATACCGCTATACAACACTAGATTGTCTCAGGGAAGCAGAAGGGGCAGTCTTAATGGTTACGGCGATTTTGATAAAAGCGCTTTCATTTCATATCAGTTGTGTCTTGCTCGAACTTATTCTGGGCAACAACATTGGAACGTTTTGAAAAATTGTCAAATTATATAATATTTATAATCATATTAATAGGAAAGATTCCAGGAAATACGGTGCTAAGCGAAGGAAAAACAACGATTACCGTTCCAAAGTTAAGTTTAATGAGTTTGGATCAGTACCGGTTCTTACGTACCACCGGGCCGGTAAATCCGAGTTCAAATAGTTACACCACGAGGTAATGCAGCAATCAACTATACGTCTTTAAAAGGTTATCGAAGTAAAATTGTTCCCAAACGGATTCTCTTTGCTCTGAAACACACTGATAACGTGCTCCGAATGTAACCGTTATGTCGTCCGATAAGATACCCGGATACCGTAATCGGCAGCCCATTCGGAGGCATGATTTATATTAATTTTCTGTAAGATAAATCCTTCCATTTAGCGTTTTAAAATTAAGTGCTTTGTCTTCTTCAATTGTGCTGGGACATGATAGTTTGCTCTACAGAAGTATTTTTCTAATCGCTAAATTTATTATCAATTTTTTTTGTAATTACCACAAAAATGTATAAACCTATAAGTATTATCTGTACTGTACGATGTGTTGTATATTTCACTTCAAATGCCAACCATTGTAAAGTCTTACATGGTGAAACAACTTACGAACTTTCACAAGACATCATTCACTTCGGGTTTATTTTTAAGTCTTTGGCGGACTCCGTAATTTATGCCATATACTAACTATCCCTATAGTACAAACTATCTTCTTGGTAACCCAATCCCGGAAGCGGAGAACCTAGTTTCCTGCTTGTGATAAAATTTTACTATGTCTTCGACGTCATAAATCGTGCGAATGGTTAAAGAATGATTAATTCAGAGAGCGGTAGATACCTTTTAATTATTACGTGAAATTCTTAGAACTTTTAAATTCATTCTGGATGAGACCAAATGGTTGTTATTGAAATTTAAGGCTTGCATAAACTTTACAGTTTAAATCTCAGCAGTTCACAATACATATAGGGTGCCCCAGAAGCAAGAAAAACATATTGATGATTTACAGCATCTTAACCACTAATTATACATACGCAAAGTTTCTATTACAAATAAATAAAAACATAAACTTAGAAAATTAACAAAGTACTTTAGCATTACAGCAACAACCGGTTATCTCTTCCAACATCGATTATTTTTTCAAAAAGAAATACCGCAGATCGGCACACTTTTCGAAATCGTTCGGTGTCAATCTGACCAATTTCTTTTGCAATGAAGTTCTTCAATTTTTATGCAGTGCTCGGATACTTTCCGTAAACTTTCGCCTTCAGGATACCCCACAGAAAGAAGTTTGAAGGCGTCAAATCTGGGAAACAGGTAGCCACTCAACAAGTCTACGTCGACCGATTCAGCGATCCTAAAAACTGACATCCAACCATTCTCGCACTGATTTGGCATAAACAGCGGGACGCTGTCCTATTGGAAAAAATCGTGCAATATGCGTTACATTATTTTGACTGTTGAATGTAAAGAACTCCGGGGATGGTCGCCCTGTTTTAAGAAACAAGACGACGACACAACACATAGCAAATATTGTGACCTCGTTATTCCTGTGCGCAAAGTTACTCTTCTTTTGAATCTTGTACCTGATGCAGTTATTATGGATAGCTTTCAGGCTTATTAGTACATCAGCGAGCGTGCAACTGTATTCGTTTACCTCACGTGTCTCCAGAGCAGCGAGTAACGCCATGATTTACCAAATAATATATAAGTATGAAAATAAAATTTACCCAATAATTTTCGAATTTTATTACGACTCCGTTTCATGATAAACATGTACATATATATAATATTAATATAAAATATGTGTATCTGTAACTGCTTTTACACAAATATATTTGCACATCAGCAAGCGTGCGACTGTACTCGTTTACTTCACGTGTCCCCAGAGCAGCCAGTAACATCAGGATGTAACCAAATAATATATAAGTATGCTAATATAATGTACACAATAATTTTCGAATTTTATTATTACAATTCCGTTTACCCAATAATTTACGAATTGTATTATTACAACTCTGTTTCATTATAAACATGTACTGTATATATAACATGATATAAATATAAAACATGTGTATCTGTGACTGCTTTTACACAATATATTAGCACATCAGCGACTGTACTAGTTTACCTCAAGTGTCCCAGAGCAGCCAGTAACATCAGGATGTAACCAAATAATATATAAGTATGCTAATATAATGTACACAATAATTTTCGAATTTTATTATTACAATTCCGTTTACCCAATAATTTACGAATTGTATTATTACAACTCTGTTTCATTATAAACATGTACTGTATATATAACATGATATAAATATAAAACATGTGTATCTGTGACTGCTTTTACACAATATATTAGCACATCAGCGACTGTACTAGTTTACCTCAAGTGTCCCAGAGCAGCCAGTAACATCAGGATGTAACCAAATAATATATAAGTATGCTAATATAATTTACACAATAATTTTCGAATTTTATTATTACAATTCCGTTTACCCAATAATTTACGAATTGTATTATTACAACTCTGTTTCATTATAAACATGTACTGTATATATAACATGATATAAATATAAAATATGTGTATCTGTGACTGCTTTTACACAATATATTAGCACATCAGCGACTGTACTCGTTTACTTCACGTGTCCCCAGAGCAGCCAGTAACATCAGGATGTAACCAAATAATATATAAGTATGCTAATATAATGTACACAATAATTTTCGAATTTTATTATTACAATTCCGTTTACCCAATAATTTACGAATTGTATTATTACAACTCTGTTTCATTATAAACATGTACTGTATATATAACATGATATAAATATAAAACATGTGTATCTGTGACTGCTTTTACACAATGTATTAGCACATCAGCGACTGTACTAGTTTACCTCACGTGTCCCCAGAGCAGCCAGTAACATCAGGATGTAACCAAATAATATATAAGTATGCTAATATAATGTACACAATAATTTTCGAATTTTATTATTACAATTCCGTTTACCCAATAATTTACGAATTGTATTATTACAACTCTGTTTCATTATAAACATGTACTGTATATATAACATGATATAAATATAAAACATGTGTATCTGTGACTGCTTTTACACAATGTATTAGCACATCAGCGACTGTACTAGTTTACCTCACGTGTCCCAGAGCAGCCAGTAACATCAGGATGTAACCAAATAATATATAAGTATGCTAATATAATTTACACAATAATTTTCGAATTTTATTATTACAATTCCGTTTACCCAATAATTTACAAATTGTATTATTACAACTCTGTTTCATTATAAACATGTACTGTATATATAACATGATATAAATATAAAACATGTGTATCTGTGACTGCTTTTACACAATATATTAGCACATCAGCGACTGTACTAGTTTACCTCACGTGTCCCAGAGCTGCCAGTAACATCAGGATGTAACCAAATAATATATAAGTATGCTAATATAATTTACACAATAATTTTCGAATTTTATTATTACAATTCCGTTTACCCAATAATTTACGAATTGTATTATTACAACTCTGTTTCATTATAAACATGTACTGTATATATAACATGATATAAATATAAAATATGTGTATCTGTGACTGCTTTTACACAATATATTAGCACATCAGCGACTGTACTAGTTTACCTCACGTGTCCCAGAGCAGCCAGTAACATCAGGATGTAACAAAATAATATATAAGTATGCTAATATAATTTACACAATAATTTTCGAATTTTATTATTACAATTCCGTTTACCCAATAATTTACGAATTGTATTATTACAACTCTGTTTCATTATAAACATGTACTGTATATATAACATGATATAAATATAAAATATGTGTATCTGTGACTGCTTTTACACAATATATTAGCACATCAGCGACTGTACTCGTTTACTTCACGTGTCCCCAGAGCAGCCAGTAACATCAGGATATAATCAAATAATATATGAGTATGCTAACATAATTTACACAATAATTTTCGAATTTTATTATTACAATTCCGTTTACCCAATAATTTACGAATTGTATTATTACAACTCTGTTTCATTATAAACATGTACTGTATATATAACATGATATAAATATAAAACATGTGTATCTGTGACTGCTTTTACACAATGTATTAGCACATCAGCGACTGTACTAGTTTACCTCACGTGTCCCCAGAGCAGCCAGTAACATCAGGATGTAACCAAATAATATATAAGTATGCTAATATAATGTACACAATAATTTTCGAATTTTATTATTACAATTCCGTTTACCCAATAATTTACGAATTGTATTATTACAACTCTGTTTCATTATAAACATGTACTGTATATATAACATGATATAAATATAAAACATGTGTATCTGTGACTGCTTTTACACAATGTATTAGCACATCAGCGACTGTACTAGTTTACCTCACGTGTCCCAGAGCAGCCAGTAACATCAGGATGTAACCAAATAATATATAAGTATGCTAATATAATTTACACAATAATTTTCGAATTTTATTATTACAATTCCGTTTACCCAATAATTTACGAATTGTATTATTACAACTCTGTTTCATTATAAACATGTACTGTATATATAACATGATATAAATATAAAACATGTGTATCTGTGACTGCTTTTACACAATATATTAGCACATCAGCGACTGTACTAGTTTACCTCACGTGTCGCAGAGCTGCCAGTAACATCAGGATGTAACCAAATAATATATAAGTATGCTAATATAATTTACACAATAATTTTCGAATTTTATTATTACAATTCCGTTTACCCAATAATTTACGAATTGTATTATTACAACTCTGTTTAATTATAAACATGTACTGTATATATAACATGATTTAAATATAAAATATGTGTATCTGTGACTGCTTTTACACATTATATTAGCACATCAGCGACTGTACTAAGTTTACCTCACGTGTCCCAGAGCAGCCAGTAACATCAGGATGTAACAAAATAATATATAAGTATGCTAATATAATTTACACAATAATTTTCGAATTTTATTATTACAATTCCGTTTACCCAATAATTTACGAATTGTATTATTACAACTCTGTTTCATTATAAACATGTACTGTATATATAACATGATATAAATATAAAATATGTGTATCTGTGACTGCTTTTACACAATATATTAGCACATCAGCGACTGTACTCGTTTACTTCACGTGTCCCCAGAGCAGCCAGTAACATCAGGATATAATCAAATAATATATGAGTATGCTAACATAATTTACACAATAATTTTCGAATTTTATTATTACAATTCCGTTTACCCAATAATTTACGAATTGTATTATTACAACTCTGTTTCATATTATAAACATGTACTGTATATATAACATGATATAAATATAAAATATGTGTATCTGTGACTGCTTTTACACAATATATTAGCACATCAGCGACTGTACTAGTTTACCTCACGTGTCTCAGAGCAGCCAGTAACATCAGGATGTAACCAAATAATATATAAGTATGCTAATATAATTTACACAATAATTTTCGAATTTTATTATTACAATTCCGTTTACCCAATAATTTACGAATTGTATTATTACAAATCCGTTTCATGATAAACATATTTCAGCTTCAAAATTGACGATTATCGGCCGAAAGAAGGCAGTATTGTGACACAGCTGGAGCTTGCTAGTGGTTGACTTAAAGTTAACGCAAAAGCCAACATATTTCTAATTTTCAAGTAGTCCAATAAAAGTAAAACCGGTTTATTGGGCCAAATGGAGCTAGAAACCCGGCAAACTGAAGCTGAAGCTGTGCGCAAGACCAGCAATAAGTTTGAAAATTTAATTCTTAAAGCTCGAATAAATGTTGATTCAAATCAAAATTGAAATTGCACACACAATGTCTGATCTGGTATATGACTGAACGATTTGTGTTCTTACAATGATTCAGCTGGATTACCAGTGTTAACAATTATACGAATTCGCACCAGATCGTCAATTATTCCTGACAGCTTGTGAAATCCACAACACAAGCTGGCCGACAGATACTTTAGCTTAAACGATGTGGACTGAGTACGGCTTAATAATATATACCCGATGTATGTCATAGAATTATGCGAACCAGAGGTTTTGTCATTTCAAGAATGTACATTCTCCACATAAACTGCTCTACCCCTGGGAATTCTTATTCCAACAAAATAGTTGATCACGGATTTTATCACCATTTCGCATCGTAGCGGTCCCCCAATGAAAAAACAATCGCAAAATTACTAGTAAGTGGGAGCCTCGGACGTCATTGTCTATACGTTGTATTCGTGGTAAGGGATTGTGTTACAGAAGCCATTTCCTATACTGCTTTATTGGACCTTTACAGGATTGGTGAACCAACCAACCCAACGATCACTGCGTAGCATTTGGTTAATCATGGTTACTGTTAGCCAATATATACAAGCATACATAATGTTTATTTTTTCTTAAAAGTACAAATATAACTGTGTAGCGATCAATTATATACTCTAAAATAGAAAAAGGTATTGCGATACTAAGAGCTGTCTTGTAAAGTTATTACAGGTTTCGGCGTTCTCGATCGAAGGTGCAAAGCAGTGTTACCAAGAGTCGGTGATATTTTGCTGATTGTCATACTCTTTAGTAAAATATCATTGACTCTTGGTTTTACCAAGAGTGCATTAGGGAAGAGTATGACACTTCCCTGCACTCTAATGTTACCTCGTGTTTGATAATACGGGTGTTTTCGGCCTGACCCCCCAATTTCTGGGGAGTCGAGATGCACTGACCCCCCCCAGTTTCTAACCCCCCAATTTCTGGGGGGGGGGTCGGTTTATAAGCAGCTGCTGGTTCAACCAACCCACATCACCAAAAAAACTGGGGGAGGGGTCTGAGCTACCGTCTCAGAAGCTGGGGGTTCAGGACAAAAACGCCCGCATCATCAAACACGGGTTAACATTAGAGTGCAGGGAAGTGGTATACTTTTCCCTAATGCACTCTTGGTTTTACTAATAAAGTTGAGATGTTTTGGAGAGTTCTTTCAAAAATATACTAAAAATATTTTTGATTTTTTTGTAAATTTAAACTTTCCTATTAGCGAAATAAGTTTCATAAAATATCGATTGTCAAATAACTGACATTTCCTAATCGTGGATACGAAACTGGCGGATGCTAAATACTGCCCACTGGTCTTTTCACACCGTTTGTTATTTGTGTGCCCCTTCACCTAGTTAACGCCTGTGCAAGTGTAAACTTTATTATCTTCGGGACAATAATCTTGACTACACCCCCCATCCATTGGTTTGCTCACAACTATGTTAGTGGCTGAATTTGGTGCATAAAAGTGACTGATTCTTAAACGTCTGTAGAGGATATAATGATCGCGTGCTACTGGGGGGTACTTGTCACAACTTGATATTTGCCAACTAACACGACTGTACCGCATATATATATAATTAGTTCTACACCTCATGAGCAAAGCGATCCAAATGCATTAGCGTTCCGAAAATTGCTGATACCGTTGCCAGTATAGTCATTGTGTTGGCCATATGCCACGTGACCGCATTGCTGCCTTCGGCTCCAGCAGCGTCGGCAAAGTATTCACCAGCCATTCGCTTTATTTCATTTCGCGCTCGGCCACCAATATGACTAACTTTGTCGGCATCAATTGTGCCGTTCATCGCCTTATACGTTCCACCGCCCCGCTTTAGCCATAAGGAGTAGTCAACCTTACTGCATTCTTGATGGTCAGCTCTGTTTGTTTCAACGTCCTGCTGCCGGATTTCGCCGTAGTTCCCGTAATCTTCGTCATTTGATGCCCGTGAGGCTGGCCTAAAATTTTATCGACAAGGTCTATCGGCAAAGCTGTTAGTGTGTGTCAATGAAAATCGAGACTTGACCTTCTCGATGTATGAAACAGGATCTTGAGATTAGGCTTTTGGTATAAACAATAGCGATAATACAAGATTTAGGTAATCACTAAGCTAGAGAAAACAATTATTGTACTCAATATTTCTTCTTCCGTTCGTACAATCACATCACTGTATGAAATGCATCCTGATTCTAATTTTTTTAATGTAAGCGTAAAATTATTGGTTAAAATTAGTTATAAATATAATGGTAAGTACACCGGCGCGATTCTTTTTTATATTCAATATCCCGTACCTAGGAACGGGTTGTAGCGACTTCTATTTTGCTTATTGCGACCCCCGTAAACCACGACCTCTTAAGTGATTTTTTGGTTGATAATACAGTGTTGACAGCGTAAATTCTATATAAATTATGATGACATAAAAAAAGAAAAATATGCACCTCTGGTGGTAAAGCGGCTATTTAGAATTTGATTTTTATATATTTTTGCGCTTCCATAGCCGATTTTGAATGTACTAAAGTTTCATTACCTACAACTTTTGTTTCGGTCTTCCCAACCCTTGCTCGGAGTCGCTGCTGGCCATGAATATATGATATTTAGTTAAGAGACCCCGCCAGAACCCCTTCTACATAAATCATTTTATAAAGGTAAATTTTAGACATATATAATTGACATTCTTGTTATATGACTAATGCCTCCGGACAAGCACTTGTTTAAGAAAATACGCGCCAAAATTGTACTCTAATAGAATATCACTATAGAATTTTTAACGAATCATCGAGCCAAGCTTTTGCGACTTGTTTTTTTGGTAGTTTAGAAAAGTGTCAAAACTCTATGCTTGGGTTACAGTACATGTAATAATTCTCCAGCTCGGTGTTTACGGTATTAACTTATTGGAGCTCTATGCTAAAATGTGTTCAGATTTGCACGCATCTAATAAATTAAAGCAACTGATGCCGCTGTTCATCAAAATCATCTGAGTTTGAGTTATCCTGACGGCATCAATACCAAGAAAGACATCCAATAAATTATTTATATTGTAATTTATCGGTTAGTCATGTGGCAAATTACGAGTTCCTAACAATTTCGAAAATTTATGCGTGATTCCATTTTATCCATTTTAGGTGTATACACCTGGAGTGTTCTTTTGTCAAGTCTGTTCACGATCGTAAAACGGATGTTTCTTTATGTATGCGAACAAAAATTTGCCATATAGCAACAAGTAGGTCAAGATTTTGCAATATGCCATTGCATTTTTCTGACCGAGTACAAGGAAAAGCCGATTACCAATCGCGTTTTTCTCGTATACTATAATACTTAAATAGAACTTGAACATAGACGTCCGATCCAGTATGTTATTTATTGAACGCAGACAACCGTGGGAAATGGGCAAATGTTCACGTACGCAAATTCCATTCGTACCTTACAAGAACTTCGTTCCCGTTCGCTAAAATGCTAATACCGGGGTCCAAATGTTACGACCAAATAACAAATCTGGAAAAAAACAAAAAAGAATAAAACAAAAATCATACTTTTGGACAAACTAGCATATGATGTAGACAGCAAATAAGATGATCCAAATTCATTCAAGCGCTCAAAAGTTATGACCAAATAACCAAGCTAGAAAAATAAAAAGGAAACAAAAGGAAAACATTGCTGGTGGGTAGCACAGCTGCTATGAGGTATTTAACACAAAAAGATGGCTGAAATCCATCGAACTGTTTAAAAGTTATGACCAAATAACGTAGCTAGAAAAAAGAAAAATGAAAAAATAGAAAATAAAAAATAAAAAATAAAAACAAAAAACACAAAATAAAACGTACCCCTGGTTAAGCCAGATTATGAGTTACTGAATTAAAAAAGACTATACAATTCCGTCCAAGTGTTCAAAAGTTAGGACCAAATAACCAAGGTAGAAAAATAAAAAAAGGAAACAAAAGGAAGACATTGCTGGTGGGTAGCACAGCTGCTATGAGGTATTTAACACAAAAAGATGGCTGAAATCCATCGAACTGTTTAAAAGTTATGACCAAATAACGAAGCTAGAAAAAAGAAAAATAGAAAATAAAAAATAAAAACAAAAAAAAACACAAAATAAAACGTACCCCTGGTTAAGCCGGATTATGAGTTACTGAATTAAAAAAGACTATACAATTCCGTCCAAGTATTCAAAATTTAGGACCAAATAACCTACCAAATGTAAATACATGGAATTTTGTGAAGGAGCAGCAGGAGGATGAGCAGGAGCAGCATCAGGGGCAGACAATTTTCTTAAGTGTATATAGATCTGCCGCAAATAGTCCGTTAAGTGAATTAATGACTGCAACTGTGTAACGTATGCTCTGAAATAGTGAGAAGTATATACTAGAGGTGAGGACGGGTGGAAATTTTTCGGCTCGGCCTGGCCGGTTTTCAATTGAGGTCGGCCCGGCTCAGTCCACAGCTGTAAAAGTCTGGCCCAGCACCTGCCGTCTCGTTTGTAGTCGGGTGTAGGCAATAGGCAAGCTCAGTACAGCGATATATAGATAAAAACGCATATATAAAATGAGCCCGACAAAAATGCTTAAAACGAACCTCGAACCGTGAACTTATCATTCTGCCCTTGACTTAAGTGAGGATGAACCGAAATTTTTCGGCGCAACTCGGCCCGTTGTAAATTAAAGTGCCGAGCTTGGCCGCTGTCCGAAATTCCCACCTCTATTATATACCACACAACGTAGGCTAGTAACTCTAAGACGATTAAATCTTGGGATGTCCACGTCTAAAGAGACCCCCAATCATTGTTTTGTGAGCTGGGAACAGAGATCTAGATCCATCGGACTCATCTTTCTCCTTTCACGCTTTCACCACCAAATGGTCTCAATGAAGTGCAACATAACTGAAGGTCCAATAATTGTCACAGACAAATGTCATCTGGGTAGCAGGCAGAATTTGTTATATATTGCTACTGATACGCCTGTCCTAGTCCCTAAATTGTTGGTTTGTTTAGTATTTACCAAGATTCGCAGTCACCTCCGTGCCATAATGGACTTAGCCTACACTCATAAACTATCATATTCTTTTATTTAGCCTGCAATTCGTTACTGAACGCTTTCTTATAAATCGAATACCAACGGTAATGTGCTTGAGTACTTACCATGCCATGAATATGCTATTGAGAACTGTCATTCTAGCGAAACTGTGATTTTTGCGAGTAGTTCTAAGCTGGTAAACAATAGATATCCGTCAGTTTTATGCAAATTCTAATCGGCGGATTTTTATAATACAGATTTTATGGTACGTGGTTCTGGCTTTGCTATTTTTCTTAACGGATCACTTTAGTCTAATTTTGTCTATCCACATGATACTTAATGTCTATATTATTGCTTTTTAAATTTTAAATCGACTACTAAGTATGATTATTGATGAATCTCTTTAAAGTTGAACGAATGTCTGTGGATTTTCTGCAATTCTTAAACAACATTGCGACGTTGAGCTCACCGATGTGACACACGCTAACTGCAGAGGTTAGACAACTATTCGATCGGGAATCGCTCATTAAGCATACAACTATTTAAAACTTCACGTCGGTTAGATATATCTTTTTCCAAGTCTTTGTTATCTGTATTTTTACAACATGCTTTTGTTGCAAGCTTTTGGTGGGTAACAAAATTTTGCATATGCATTTACGTCACATTTTAGACATATAAAGTATCACGTTCGCTCAAGATTGAGCTTGAGTCTTTGTGTGTATGTATTGCGTTACAGCTGACGAATTGTTGAAGTCTAGAAAACCGCGTTTAAATTTGCCACAGTTTTACCCTATTTAAATAAACATTCATTTACGAAATGATCCATTTAGGCCTATTAAAATATTGTTTATATTTTGCGTTCAGCCGAGAGTATAGCGGACGAACTATGCAGGATACTAATAGTATGCGGGGTAGCATTATCTCAGAAGTGGAAAAGCTGGCATCCGCCAACTCGAATACAACAATAAATGCTATTTGAAAATATATAGGTATATTGCTGTGTTAGGCAGCTGAACCCAGAATTGTTCCAATCAATTCAATTTAACACCCTAAAGATGCGTTCACACGTTCAAACTTCTTGCTAAAGTAGCTAATATTAAAAATAATAGCTAATACTAAAATAGCTAAATATAAAATTTGATTTAACTTTTTTGCATTTTTGGTAAGTTTCAATGTGTGAATACTTTTGAAACTTTTCCAGGATATTCTCTTAGTCAACCATCGACCAATTGTGCTACCTAAAACATTTTAATCTCAACTTTTGATTTCACATTTTGAAGCATAGTTTTGTATGTCCTTACAAGTTAGAGTCAATTTTGGTGAAATTTTAACTAAAAGTTGATCAAATTTTGACCTCAAATTCTGAGCAGAAAGTTTGAGCATGTGAACCCGACTTTACTGCGAACCATATATTTTAACATTAATGACAGACTTTAAGAATCACGAGTTCCTTGACAACGTATATGCGCAGCGATATAATACTAGGACGCACATCGAACGCAAAAGGAACTAGCTGAGCTGTCATGTTCTGTTATGTAATTTTGGTGCAAATTGTCTTATTGCTTAGTTAAGTTTACGGAGGCTCGAAGCTTCAGTAGTTAATGTACCTCACAATATGAATATCCTATATTGACACATAGAACTGTTACCTTCAAAAGCTTTGTCACAGAATAGACTTAAAGTATGAAAAAATTCAATTTACTCTTTCGGAAATCGAACGAGAACTTTGTGTTCTTTTCGTGTTAACTTGACTGTCTTTTTCTGTATACCATCGGTGCAGTGAACGCTCATTGCAATAATTACATCCATCGCATTCTTTACCAGCGATTCTAGATTCACTTGAAACGCGTCCTGACTTTGAACAAACGTCCAATCAACCTGGAAATTCAAATTCATTGTAAACGAAGCTGAGTATAGATATGTTATATTTGAGCAAAATAATGTACTATAAAATTGCTTACTAAATCTAAGCTAAACTGACACGAAGTTTATCCGTAGCACAAATTAAAATAAGAGGGTATGAATTAAAACGATGCCCGCTGAGAAGTAAAGTAACCATCAAACAATTTATCGAAATAATCCGTATCAGTTGAGGACAAGTTCAAGCGTTGGTTAAATCGGTGCCGAAAAAAATTCTAAAACATCCAAATCCCAATAGTATTAGGCAAATTTACCAAACCAGCAATTTTCTCTCCTTCACTTTGCCGACTGCCATCGGCATTTTTAGTCAAAACAGCTTTTTCTTTGAGATCAGCATGTTGGCCCGTCTTCACTCGAAGCTCTACTGCGTACCATGACGACGGTCGAAGAGCCTTGATGACATATGTTCCAGGAAACCCTAAAGTTTAATTAGTTAATTAATACATTAACTATATTTTTTGATTGAATTATGTACTCTTATGTGTTTCTATAAAGCACAACAAAGTCAATGGTTCATAAATATATGAGTAAAATGAAAAACATAAATGTTGTTACTGGACTTTTTCCCTTACCTGAACTAACAACTTCTAGACTACAATAACTGTACTCTTATGTGTTTCTATAAAGCACAGCAAAGTCAATGGTTCATAAATATATGAGTAAAATGAAAAACATAAATGTTGTTACTGGACTTTTTCCCTTACCTGAACTAACAACTTCTAGACTACAATAACCTAAAGTTATTTTTAGATTAATCTGACTACTACCTCTTGAAAATATGACAAAAATCTTAGAATTATAAGCATAGGCATAATTAAACATAGATATATTTTGATACATCGTGTACTCGACGTGATTGTAAAAGAATGGCGTTGGTTTGACTCTGCGGAACTGTGCGCGGATGTAATTTTCCACATACACTCAAACTGTTCTGTATAAAAAAGAAAAGACATGATTAGACAAGTGCAATGAATAGTCTTTTTATTTGTCGTTATCAATAAAAAAGTCTAACATAAACGACATGTGACCATTAAGCATTTGTAAATTGGATATTGTGAAATAGATGAATAAATTTTGGCTGCAAACTACTGTAAACTGTGTTATAGCAATCCTGTTCCGAACGACTGCATTATATTAATGAGAATCTCGTTCTGAAATTATCAACTCACTATTTCCCTATAAAATTTGCCACATTAGATCTTCCAACCAAGAAATATGACAGTTATGAAAAAAGCCATTACTCACCTTCATAATGCCGTCGTGTTTTATTTCCGGACATCATATCAATCGCTTCAAGTGTAACAAACGCCAACGGTGCCGATTTACCTTTACCACTAACGACAATCGAATCATTAGTGGTTATTGTTGAAATTTGCATGCTTCCATCAACGCCACGAACAGAGCAAACACATGCCAGGGCCAGGATTTTAAAAACTAACATTGCATAAGCACCACAATTCAACGATATACATCGATTATAACAATGGTTGGCTGGTGAGGCAAGTGAATTATTGTGTTTCTTCGCCGTAGCACGTATTAATTGACGATAATCAAAATTTAACTTCGTCATTTTAATTTAGCTTTCTATAAGTAAAACACGGATTCGCAGACTTGTTTTGACAAACTATCATGTGGAACAAGTTGAGTTTTTGTAAATACCAAGTAGCAATAATAAGTCTATAAATATTATAAATCTCCAAAATTTGTTGTTATTAATATAAAGAATTAAAGAGGTAATTCGGAAAAAAATGAGTTTGGTTAAGAACTTTTATAGTCATGCATTTACATAACAGCTTGTATAACGCAGTAAGGAATAAGTGGAAGTTTAGCGATAATTGTTTGGTATGTGATTAAAAATAGCACTTTCGTAGAAAAAATATTTGTCTGTATGTGCAGTGTCCGTTAGCAGCAGAGGATTGCACAATCTCTGTCTTCCACGCCAAAATTCGTTCGATTTTTATCGCCTGTAACTTTGCAAGAAGTAAACTTTCTAGGTTAAGGTACATGTAGTTCAAACGGATATAGCAATTTTGTGACAACCAATTTTTACCCAACCCGTGAAGATTTTATTGCTACTATTTGCAAATAACTTTGCTAGATGCATTGACGAAAATTTTACAGCTTGTAATTAGGTGAAATTGCTCAGACTAGATAGATACTACCGCAAGGTCTTCTTCACCAGTCACTCAACGTCTCTATCTATCTTAATATAAATTTTGATGTTCAATTATGTTTTGAAATGGTTGGTCCATTACGTTAAATATTTACAGTTCCGATGTCCAGTCACGGAATAAGTATACTATTGGCTTTATACAAGATTCGCTTATTACATTAAAATGAACTTGCAATAACTCTACTTCTGGACCCAAAATGACTCATATTTAGTAGCCAACATAGTGGAGAATTGACTGCGTTGACACAAGTTTTTATATATGACAGTTAACTGCGTATACTAGCATAACTTCGAGAGCTCATTTTACGAGAGAACAAAATCATCGAAATCCTCTGTACCTTAATATCTTTCTGTAGTGAACTAGGATTTGAAAAGGGTAAAAATCACACAAAATATTGCTGTTTTAGCGTCTGTAACTGTTAATAGAGCGAACTGACTAGAATTTTTACGGCGCACTTGGTGTAATCTTAGATAGTTTATATGCAACAATGACGCCAATTCTGAATCAACTCTCATATTGAGGGTTAATACGTTTAATTTTAGTACCAACTCTATGTCAGGTCTTGCTCTCACAGTGTATGATCTATGCGAAGCGTTGCGTTGCAATAATTAGATTCGAATTGCGCCAGTCCGTGGTACATAGGCTCTTATTTACTATTGATTGCATTAATATTCCGCCATTTTCTTCCTAACTAATAATGTTTGGTTAAACAGCATCAGACAAATCACAATTCAAGAGGTAACCTATATACATGTTCATTGGGAGAGGGAATTATCACACTGAGCCTAGGACCCCCTTAGTAGCGATGCCGATCCTCCTGGGAGAAAGTTCGATCTCTTCTATTTCCTCCCCCGCAGAGTAACCGAAGGCACGTGGAAAAATTCCCAAAAATCGAGAGAAAATTGGTAAAAATCGCGAAAAAATTTGCAAAAATCAGGCAAAATTGGCAAAATTTGGAAAACTTTTGAGTTCCAAAAATGTCGAAAATTTATCTCCCACAATGACCTTCACCTCCTGCGTGCGCGCTGAAAGCACGCGGGAAAGTTTGACAATATTGTCCAAAATCGACGGAATTATGCAAAAAATGGGCGAATGGGCACAACTCTAAGAAAAATTGTCAAGATTCGTAAAATTTGCTGCGCTAAAAATTCCGAAGATGTATCCCCTCCCTACCGGCCACCCCACGATGCAACCGCTACGTCCCTTGACCAAGCTTCTCTTTGAGTGTGTATGGCATAAGTTTTGTAATTTTTTAGTAACTAAGAACGTAACGTGATGATTGTTGACGGTATGGCTCACCAAGTATCACCTCATTAATCACTGAGGATATCCTGGTATTGCATAGTTCGGTCTATAGGAGCGTGTCTTTGAACCATTTAACACTCACAAAGAGTTAATAATAAGTTCAAATATTTAACAGTATACATAAATTTGTTTAGAGGTCGCATCTAAAAACTTTTGGCTTCATACAAGTCACGCTATATTATATACTTAAACAAGCATCATGTCGCTATAAAGATTTCGATAACATAGCTGTTTCTCTAGCTTCTGGTTCAATTTCTAGTATCGACAGGACTTATATAGGCAAATGGGATTTCGGCGGAACCACAACAGATATTTTTTACAACCGTGTTACGGATTACTTGACCGATCAGCGCTCAACTGCTGTTGGGAAAGGTTTTAGGAATATGTCGGGTGATCATAATGGACTCTGCCTAGCATTAATTAGTTATAAAATGATACAGAGACGGCGAATTATTGTGAACGTCCGCAAGTTTTATTGAAAACATACTTAAATTAATGAAACCAAAATAAGTGATTAAATTTGATCATCACACTTTGCAATAAAAGTGTTCCACCTCTATTTAAAGAATCAAAGATGTCACTCAGTGAACAAAAACATGTTCAGTATGCAGGACTACCAAAAAAGGGTGTCGTTTCTTTTAGCGCAACCCATATCCCTGCACCGAAAATATATCGATAAATTTGGTACCCTTCTACTTAGCTGAACGAGATGGTTCAGAAAATATCAAATATTTACGATAAAGATAGTTTAAATTTTTTCAGTTACTGATGGTACCAGTTACCAAAATCTTTGAAAAGAATTATATGTACGACTTTATATGTAAATTTTTCAAACCACATTGATAAAGTGAGTCTAATGGTTGCAAAATTAGTTCAATCAGTTTGCAGTTTAACTAATGGTGGACGTTTTCTGAAAGGAGTTTTGGAGATAATAATTTGGTAAACTATCTGAGTTCAACTGTGGGCAAAGTTCAATGAGCAGCTAAAAAATTTAAAAAATATCATACATAAGCGGGGCATGGAAAGTTTTTGACCCACCTACTCAAACTCGGTGGAATAGTATTAAAATTATTCTGTATCTTCAAAATTTATGAGCTGCGACGCCTGAAGAATACGCCCCAAATATGTATGCTTTAGATATTATTGCATATGAGTTTACGATATTTAACCCATAAAATCGTTCACTTGAGTATAACAACTTATCTAATTAAATAATTTATAAATTGATAATATGCCAATACATATATAGCATACGAATTTATAATTGAATATAGTTAATATATAATTCATTGCAAGCATTTAAATTTGTTAGCTTAATAACTAGCTCTCGACACTTCTATTGAATCTTTATACTCAAGTCTTTAAGCCTGAACGACGAACATCATGAAAAGAACGATATGTCACCCTGTTAATCGAATACCAGAGCTTGAAAATTGCTCATAATTATATCGCAGCTGATGGTCCAGCCAAAAAACAACTAGGGTACCCATACCAAATGTGAAGTTACGATAATGATACAGATAACTAAAGTATTCGTTTAAAATACTCAAACAGAATAGAGTTTTTTGAGAATAGTATTTTATTCATGCAGTTCCAACGTTGAAAACCCTGTTTTATTTTTTGTTATAGATATTTCTTTTTATTCTTTTCATGTGTTTATTAAAAATTCTTCTACACTTATAGTGTTACGTATCTGGCCATGAAATAGACTAAATTTTCATGGACTCCTTACAAAAATTACAAAAAACAATAATTGATGTTGGAAAAAATGGGTTTTGTTCGAGGTGTCGGCTTTAGTTTTTCAAGCATTGACAGGTACTAAATGATGACGGCTTAAAAGAGTCCATGAAAATTTAGTCTATTTCATGGCTAGAAACCTAACATACTTTAAGTGTTGTAACTGTTTTAACTGTGTTGTAACATACTTACAACCCTTAAAGTATGTTAGGTTTCTGGCCATGAAATAGACTAAATTTTTATGGACCCCTTTAAGCCCTTGTCATTTGTGTACCGGTCAATGCTTGATAAGCTCAAGCCGACACCTCGAACAAACCTGTTTTTTCCAACATCAATTATAGTTTTTTGTAATTTAAATTCGTTCTGGCTTGGTTCAAATGTCAGAAACTCCTAAATTGGTTTGCTAACGTCAAAGCTTAATTTCAGTGGTGCCAAGTTTATATCTATCTTCGCAAATTAACATGACAATGGAAAATTTACGCTAGACCCTGATTCAAACCACCGATTCATATTTCATGACGCTTTTTGTTGTTAACACTGTGAAACTTTCCTAATTCAACAATCTCACACTAAAACATAATATAATGTATCATAGTATTAATCTCTTCTCTTCTCTGATCAGTCTCAGAATGGCTTCAGAATAATCAATCGCATTTGGCTGTTCAAATGTGTAAAACAACAAGGTTGCAGGATCGCATACTTTCGTGCGAACCTGAACCGAAATCATAGTATCGACAACAGGTTTACAGATTTACAATGGCACCGTAAAAGCTTAATACAACAGAAATGTTAATTAAATTTGTGGGTTAATTAACCAGAAAAAATCCTCGCTGAAACAAACTTACATACGTTTACGTACATAGAAGAAAGGTTAGTCTTAATGTTTTTATTTATGGAACAATTATATGCATGAAATATATATTTATTCATATTGTATACATAAACCCAGACCGCGAAACAAAACTATGCCAGTCGTATTTCAAAATTAGGTACAACCTGTTCCAACAATATATACTAGTGTACTAAAAACAACAATTATTGTCTAAATGTCATTTCTTTGCTGTCGTTTTGACGGGTTTATATATCTATTTTACTAGCCAATGACGTTGTCAAGGTCATTTGGTGGCGTCGCGAATAGGACTCTAAAGCAACAGTACGGCAAAATATGTGTAAACTTTTTAGTTTATCTGAAGCTGTTGTTATAATAACCATAAAGAAGATTAAAGTCCTCACTAGACGTGACTATCTTTATTGGAAATATTGTAACATCTGAAACACAAAAATACTGCTAGCCTGGAATTTCGGAAAATTTTAAATGAATTAAAACTACCCTACAAGCAAAGCTATGTTTAAAAATTATTTTGCAATAATTTTCAAGAATATACTGACGTCAATATGTTTTACAATGGCAGTCAGTTTTTTCAATTTTTCAATATAGCAATACCACACTGGTTTAGTGTTA
>JASANE010025790.1:0-19280 GCA_030248225.1 Trileptium ribeirensis
AACGCTTATAATGCACAGTCTAATAAAAGGTGAAACCAATCTGTGATTAAAAGATAAATATGTAATAAACAATTATAAAAAATTTTCATTATACATTTTTATTATATATAAAAATTCAATTATATAATTTTGATTTAAATAAATAAGCCAATGAATTACACGTAATTTGGGAATCTGTGTTTTACGCAATGTTAACTTATGGAAAATTTTGCAATTTTAGTGATATGAAGTGTGAAGTGAAAAATTATATGAATTATACGAACACATTTTGGTTCGAAACGAATGGTGCATTGAACATATTTCAGTTTAAAATTATTGCTTTTTGGTGTCTATTTTAGGACTCTCCTCTACGCATGCGATGTGACTTAGAAGGCCATAGCAACGACAAAAATAAAATCACATAAAAGTTTTGTATAAAATTCCACCACATGCTATGAAATTAACGCATTCAAAACGAATAATATTCACTGTCGGAAAATAAATGCGATAATTTCTTTCTCAAAAAAGAGCAGCTATTAATATGTTATAAGCAAATCTGATCTTGAAAATTTCGGTCCGGGGTTCGTATTCTTTGAATACTTTCAATTTATTCTAAAGTTATCCACTTTATGGAAATATTAAATTTAAGCAAGCTTACTTTGTGTTGTATTGAATTATTACCGTTGGGTGTGCACACTATGTGTATGCAGATATTAATTCAGCATTAAAGCTATGATTCTTTTTGAGCTTTACGGCAAACGCCAACGTGGTATTATGCCATACAGGGTATGTCTTAAAATGACTATCGATCACAGGCAGTTATGAGGCGTTCACGTTATAATGTCCCCGCTGTTTGGAACTTTTGTTCCCCTGTTGCCACGACCTTACCGTATAGTCAGTCAGGGTAGCACCCATACTGTAAATCAATTGTTGAGGGTGTACCACACACCCCTAGCTACTACATTTTTTCTTGACAGTGTCGTACACACCCTTAACTACCAATTTGGCGCGAATTAACTATAAGAGACACCGTCTGTAGCTAATGCGACTTGTCAGTCAACTGTCCTGTGTAGTTTTTTCTAAATTTACGATTTTTGTATTTAGCTGATATAGACATTACTCAAATAATTCCCATCACTGTCAATAAAACAGTCAGAAGACACGGTGTGATTGACACTGTCGATAAGTTGTAATACCCGTAACTATCTAACTTTGAAAAAATTTAGTAAAAACATGAGGGTGTCTAAGACACCCTGTTGTCAACAGTGTGCTTGACACTGTGTGGTGTACATAGGTTCCAAACGTTGGGGACATTATAACGTGAACGCCACATTACTCGCAGATATCAGCTAGCAAACAACATGAATTTAGCAAAATGTAATTTTTAAGTTGTTACTGAATAAATCTATCCTAAGATAGATCATGCTGTTGCCTAGTTACAATATACAGCATTAAACGCGACGTTTAGTGCAACACCTATAACTCGAGAAACCGATGGGTGGAATTCATTAAATTTTGTAACCATTGAATGTGAACATATAATGACACATACAGTTTAATTTATATGCCTGTATCCTCTTTTTTTTTGAAAGCAGACGTCTGCACAAACCCCTTATTTCGGGCCAAAATCAATTTATATTAAAACGGTGTCGTCTATTAGCTAGTATGGGGTACACACAAGGCGTTAAAATTTTTCGAAGGTAAGGGGCAATAAACGAAATTACCTGTAGTAATCATGAACCAATAATGTTGTCAAAATAGCATATTTTGAGCCAACACGTTGCCCTGTGAGTTGCTGTAAACCTGGGATCGGTTGGAACTACTTAGGTAGAAATCTTGTAAAATTAATATCGCAGAAACAATCCTTCCACCAGGAAAAAAGCTTGTGCTTTTGGGAAATTTAGTGTAATTTTGCTGTTGTCAAATAATACTTGGGAATAGTTGCTGAGAAGATAAATATTTACGGTATATATATGCGAAATGACATTGCTAACCCAACGGTCTCCGCGCAGTATCTAGTTATTGCTACATTTTGTGAAGAATATAATATTGATAACTATATGATATTGGCTATATAGCTATTATGATTACAAGCAAGATCCTAAATTCTATGATCTGCCAAATTTACATTTTGTTCGTATTCAATGCTACCAGCTATGTGATTAGCGCTTCGTCTAAACACTTAATTTTACCACCAGCAATCAACAATCTAACGTCTATAAGTAGCAACATGTTCAATGACATAAACATGACAACCGTACATCAAAAACTGTCGTCATGTGCTCATGTAAACGCTACAATTCGTAAATCGATTATCAGCGACATGATACGAACTGAAATTTTAGATAAAAACACAGTTCCCGAAGAGACTGGTACCGATGTTACCGTCGAACTAACCGTTCAAGGTATTAATGACATCTCCGAAATACGATCAAGTTTTTCGGTAAGTTATTATCGCAGCGCCATGACATCGTTTTCGACTTTTATTCAGGGGATTTTCTATATCATACTTTGCCTTTATAATAAGTTGGAAATTTCATAATTACGTTCTTTTCGTGCAGAAAATGAATCAACCAGGTAGAATTTATTGCGGTTAAACTTTACCTGGCTAATAACTCTATTGTGGTTTTTAAAATATACCGCGTTTTTCGAAATGTATGTCGACCGGATCAATAAAATCTGATGGTTTTATTCTAAATACCGTGTGGCCAGGACATTGACTTGGAAACCTTTTTTCGATCGATGAAGGTAAGTGCATGAGGCATTCCCAACATTAGAATGGCAAAACCGACAAGGAAATAACTATAGTGGTGGGATGGCGTGAAACTAAAATTATTTATGTACTGTCAGTCGTGATGGGTTCCCCACGCGTTATCATGAAATTTTGTAATTGAAATCCCTATTGCTTAATCGGAGGTCTTTTAACTATTGACTTTGTATGCGCTGCTAATATTGCAAAGTGCCATACAATGCAAAACCACAAAGTCAAGTGCGACCCAGCCACTAGATAGCACTAATTATGTTTGACATGCATATCAATCATGTTCCCTAAAAATTGACTGTTTATTAATCACAAAGTGCCAGAGCGCCATTATTTCTGCTCCTGAATCTGATTCTTATAGTCAAATTTTCGCGAATTCAATGATCCAGTCGTCATTTCATATATTATATGCTTACCCAGTGATTAGAATTATATATAATTGAGCCGAAATGTGAAACGTTTTTCTGTGTGGAAAATGATTACTACAATGAACTAAATAATGACTCAAAAATTTCAGAGCGTCAGTCGCTTTCTTTAAAAAAGCAGTTACTGCAGACGATATTTTGTTTCTGTTCATACCTTATTCTATAAATTCGGACGCTAGTTTTATAAAAACGTAGGCAATTTGATTGGGATTTCCAATCATTAACGTCGTGGCGCGCTACATTTCCTTGCCTTCACAGTACGGTTCACATCTTAAGAACATCAGTTATTCCTGAAATTAATCCGAGGCTCAGAAATCGTATTTTTAGTAATCAAAATAATCAATATTCATTGTGATGTCCCAACGGTTTATGCCTATGACATTTGCGGTGTCTCTATTAAGTAATATTTAATTATGTCATTTAGCAGACATGCGGGAAAGATTTTGAATGTAGTGTTGGCAGGCTAAGCAAATGCTACGGTGATAAGACAGTGTCATATTACTACAGATTCTCGTACGAAGAGCCAATGTTATTAAACTAACATTGCGTAGTGCACAAACGGGCTGAAACGTAGTCACACAATACGTGGGCGAAGAGCCCTCTAGAAATGTTTGCCACATAGTCAGCTGGCTGTTACCCCAGAACACAATTTTGTTGGACACCCCCGCTTGTCTACAATCCTCTCGCGTGAACTTCAGCTGAACCTGTGTGACACGTAAGATAATGAAGATGTTATATGTATGTATTATAAAACTACTGTAAGCTATAGCTGTGAACTTATTTTTACACTTACAATGATCCAGACCAAAATTTGCCAGGTACATTTGAGATCCTAAGCACTATTAAAATCGGGATAGGGATTCCTGGAGAATAATGAATATCCTTAAAGGCACAGCTAATTGCAAAACGATGAAGTGTAAAATTGTGATGCATATATCGTATGGTGACACACTACTGCTCTATACTAAGGATTTCAACTCAACTCCGTGAAAGGTGACGGAATTTATATTAGATATCAACAAAATTACAGCAATCTTGACGTTCCTAGTCCAAGCCGGCGTGACTCTACAGAGAGCGGTAATCGCTTTTAACATAGAGACGTTCAAAATGCTAAGCCTTACATATTTGTTGTTTACACATGTTAACAAATAAACATCATGCCATTCAGTATTAGTAAACAATTTATTCTTCGCGTTAAGTAGAAAATTCAACGATTACATATCAAAGGATCCTACACAGGATTACTGTGACACCTATCCTATTTGGGAGATTCAGGGAAGCTGCCCAACCATGCTTTCAGCTATGCTCCCATAGTTTCTAGATCCTCCAATCATTTTATTCCTCAAAAGAGATATTTACGATATCAGGGTCGTTCCTTGATGAACTATTCTCCAACGCTACACATAGAACCGTTTGCCTACGAATCGTCTTGATAGATGTAGGATTCCGCGCTTTAGGTGTCAAATAAAACGCTGTGTAAAACTTTTATATAGCAACAGGCCGAATTGTTGATCAAATCCTGGAATAGCTGTTACGAATAGTAAATTCGTTTCGCATGGTAAAGAGGAACTTCTTGAAAGCTGGCATATCAAAAGAGATATCTACGATATCAGGGTCGTTCCTTGATGAACTATAATCCAACGCTACACATAGAACCGTTTGCCTACGAATCGTCTTGATAGATGTAGGATTCCGCGCTTTAGGTGTCAAATATAACGCTGTGTAAAACTTTTATATAACAACAGGCCGAATTGTTGATCAAATCCTGGAATAGCTGTTACGAATAGTAAATTCGTTTCGCATGGTAAAGAGGAACTTCTTGAAAGTTGGCATACATTTTGGATTTGAAGCCTACAGTATCCTAAAACTATGGAAGATGTGAAAGCGCAATTGCTCAAAATAACAACTGGCGACAAATTAGAATTCGTCTCGATATATCCAAGAGCCCCGAGTTCCATCGCTGCCAAATAATAATTCTAATAAAATCTTTTGTTGGTAATTACTTACCATAATAGCGATAAGCACTAGTAATTTATTGTCGGTATTAATACACATAAACTTATTTACGTACTTACATTAAAACAAACCGAATTTTAAAATAATATAAAATGAGTTAAGTTTAAAGTTTTCGGCTTTAAACATTTTTGACATTATAATAGAACTGTCACTACATATTGTGAATATTTATATGGTACTGGTATCGGCTTTACGATTGTAAGCGTTAACGGTAACATTAATAAACCAAACCCTTTCTTGTTTGATATATCAATCCTTAGCTTCATTTTGTAAAATTTAAATATAATGATATTTTGAAATTTGAGATAATTATTATAGTTTTGTTTCAATACAGTCCTGGTGCAAACGCTTACCATAATATGATTTTTTCTTATTTTAGAGCGCAGAAGCAATATCACCATTGTCGAACTTTTTAATTGGTAAGCTCAAAAATTTTACAGAAGTCAACGCATTTTTAATCAAAAAATAAGCACAAGCAGTTGGTTTTATATGGAGTTAATAAATTTATTATTTTAATTTATCTTGTCACTACTGAGTAGCTTCAAAGCAACGTAAACCATTAAGATCGAAGTGTTTACAGTTGAATCAAAAATGGTGAAGCGGCCACCGCCCACTTAAGCTTAAGACTTAAAATTTTTTGGTTGCCCACGAAATATCCCTAGTTGTATGTGATACTTAAAAGACGTGAAGGGTAAAATTTTATTTTCGATCTTTACAAATACACTTATTTCCGACGAGAACTGTGATTGTGTGTTAAGGCAGGCACCTAAATTTCACCCTCCAGAACATCATATAAAATGACAATTGCGTAGGTGTTGCTATCAAGGGATCTGTCTTGGACGTCCACCCGCACTTTTCGGCAAGCTATATTACTCAGCAAGAAAATAATTAAGTTAAAGCATTAATTATGCTAAACTCCGAAGAAAAAACAAGATTTTAAGTCAATATGTTTTGCTTAATGTTTGCTGTCAGATGGAATGCTGACCATTTGTGAATGTCTTTAGGTCAGAATACAGCGTTGATATTTAATGTAGTAATAATTAATAATTAAAAGGAATAAATATATATAAGTATTTGGGAACGTCCGTTGTTCGAAATGATTATGTGGAGTCTTGAAGAGATTGTTGAAGCTTATTTTAAATTATTGATATTTGCTTTTTATTAAAATAACTCTCAAGTTATGCGCGACTAAACTTAAAATGACCCCGGCAACTATCCTATCTTATATTTTTGGATAAAATTTGTTACGGAACGCTTTTTTGTCATTTGAAATTCACGTAAAACTGTTCGCGAACACAGCGCTCGCGATTGATATCTAACCATTTTATGTTCGCGAAACGTGAAGTAAAATTACCCAGATGTTCAAGAACGAAAATTTGTCGATTTGATTGTGACGTCACTTTTGCATTAAATTTGTTCGCGAACACTGTATAATCCAAATTTATATGATAATACATTAGGCAACAGAATTTATGCAAACTGAAATCGCCAAAATTCTGTTCAAGCACAAGGTCTAATTTCTGGCACTTGATTTGATTTTGCCAATTTTCGGTTAGCGACAAACCGAATGAAATTAAGCCTGTTTTCAGTACCAAGCGTTTGCGATTCGATATCGGTAATGACAGAATAGGATGATTGGCGGGGTCACCTTAAGTTTACTCACGCATTATAGTAAAAAAACATATTATGTTTAGGTACCAAAACTATTTCTGCCGTTATCGTATATATGAAAGAATATTCAAGTTTTAATCTTTTATACTGTGAAAACCAAATTGTTATAAATAGCGTATACTTTTAAAAACTCATTTCATGCGTCAATGAAGGTATTGCATTATAATGGGATTGGGCATCCGCTAGCTGACGAGTTTTATGTATATACGTAGTAAAGTATAAACTTACTTCAAATAGCTCACAGCTTAAGTATCAATATGCCTTTGACGAACTTGCATACCTGAAACTTGGATAATGAATGCTAAAATGTACAAAATATTATACTTAAGGTAAACCGAACATTTCATGCGTCAAAGAAGGTATAATTTTCGAAATGGAAACAGCGCAACCGTTCACCGGCGAGCTCTACGTACGTAACGAATATAAAAACCGCGATTGTCGTACAAGTTTTAGCGAAGACGGTATTGCTGGTTCAATGGTGCTTCAGTACGATCGATGCGGTATGCGACGGCGCAGGATGGTGAGTATGTATCTTCAAAACATATATAACTATGTACAATTTAGGTGTTCGGAGACTTTCCAACTTAAATCAAACCACCTTAGGCCATATTTACCACCTGAGGCCATGCACCGTTCCCTTCGGCGCAACATTCATCACGACATCATTTTCAACGCAGATGGTACCACTGGAGCCAGTGGCCTTTAAGTACAACAGATGTGGTAAGCGAATGACGCCTGACGGTGAGACTGACACTGATTTTCGAAAAATTTATAACCGCATTATTTGCTTAGTATACACGCGAATGCAGAACGAGTTTCATCGACAAGACGCTATTGCTGGTGCATTAACAATACGATGGATTAAGAAAACATGTCACAGTAAGATTCGTATCAAACCGTGACACAGTTTCTTGAGCAACATAGCATAATTTGTCGCATCACAAGACAGAGCATAATTTACACACCTTTAGTAAAAATAAATCGGCAGGGGATTATTGCCATTGCGTGAGTACCAGGTCCTTACACTCGTTAATTCCACAATCTCTAATCTTCTTTTTCCGTGAGAACGCTAAAATAAAATGTCGTCCAGTCTAATCATTGCTTACGTTCAGTTATTTTTGGACAAAGCGCAATATTTGATCGTTTCGTTTGTAACATGGTAATACGTGAGCCAAAATGAATCAAATTTAAGTATTGTATAAAATTTTGCCTATTCGAATTTGACTGTTCGTGTCCAGTTCAGCACGCTAATACAATACCTAAATTTGATATTATTAACAAATTTATTTAACAAATAAAATATGTCATCCGAGTAATGGGCAGAGAACGGAACAATAGGAAGAACCATTATTTATATTCAGATACTATCAACTGTCAAACTTGGTTGGTCACATTGATTTTGCCATAATTCTACATTGCGTGTTTGTGGGCATATATATGCCGCTTATTTCAACCCGGTTGGATTTTAAATTTTCAGGACAACTTCAGTGCATTATTCTACCTTCTGACTAGTTATATAAAAAGAAGTTAAGTGGTAGCCGCAACGAAGCATCTGGTTTATATGCCCAGTGGCACGTTGGCCGCAGTTTAGATAATTTCTTAGAAAACATTCAGTATAGGTATGTACATTGATTGCATAGCTAAGCAATATATTTTGTTGCAGTTTTATAGTGTAATGTGTTCTAGAAGTAAAAGCATGGCATCTATATAAGCAGGCACACAACTGCCAAATGATTTCTAGGTTTATAATCTTATCCATACATGAGGGATGTCCGAACTCTTAGGAGATAGCAGGTGTTTTGGGAGTTCTGGGGTGTTCGTCTCCACGGGGGATCAGCCACCCGGCAGTGTCATCAGGGAGGGATAGATTTTGAAATTTATTGCACTCAAATTTCAAAATTTTATTGAATCATTTTTACCAATTTTCCCCTAACTTTGGCCAAATTTCATCCATTTTTCCCAATTTCGCCCAATTTTTACTCATTTTATCCGATTTCTGCCTATATTAGCCCAAATTTCCCGTGCGCGGCTGGCGCGTTGGGAGAGGTTCGGTGGGAATGAAGGATGTGGCGCCTCAGGGTCAGGCTACCTCTAAGGGGGTCGGCGACGGCGCGAGGAGGGTCCTAGCATCAGGATGGATAATACCTACTGTCCTCTATGATCATGTACATTCCTATTGTATAAATAATATGTTGTCAAATAACAGTTTTGATTATTAGTCTGTTAATCTTTCAGCTAAATCCAAAAGGAATGGTTTATTCGTTAACGCTGATTGTCAAGTTTCATAAGATATTTATTACAAAGGCAGATCGAGCATATCAGATTAGCTGTTTCTACCGTGAAAATGAAGCAAGTGTTCGCTCTCGCTTTACCGTCAAGTAAGCGTATTATCTATTTGCGTCTGTTCAACCCAGAATCATATCTAAAACCCCCACAAATTGAACACGATCCACTTAAAAACAGGCGAAGCACAAAATTCAAATCCTGGAGTTATCCTGGAGTTAAGGCGACAAAGAAACCATCTAGTTAAACCAAGGTGTCAAAAGGAAACTTCCGAACTCGGGCAACATATGTATATGGCGGGTTTAAGTATGCATATATACTTTACGTTTTATAGTTCCCACTGATAGCGCTATAGAAAAATGTACTGAAAATTTTTTTGATCATCAGTGTCACTCATAAAACTCATTTTAGGATGCATGGATTTCGATACAATCTTTTTGTTCTATAACAAGATTGAGGGCGATGTGTTTTTAGTTTTACTCTAAGAGCTCCAAACCCATCTTCCCTAGCGAAATAGCAAAAATCTCGTATTTGAGAGTTTTTTGCCAAGTCTTCCCAGACGGGTAACAGTATATATTTCGCATTCATATCTAGTGACACATGTTTCGCATCGAAAAACAGAAACCGCTAACGGAGTCAACCCGTGGAGATCCACAAACCTTAGATAGCTATGGGCCGAAGATGATTTGTTGACCTTTTGTCATAACTACAAATTTTTGGATTGCTGTAGCGTATTTAAGGTTTCGAACAAGTGTGTTTAAGGTTATAATACATTGCGATATCGGGTGTAACTTGGCTATAGTCTATCGTTCCAGGGGTTCAAAGAGTTTAACGCTCAAAGAATCAGATATCCAAAATTGTAGTCTGTCTTCACTTTTGTAATTATTATTTGCAGGGCATCAAAAATAGTGTATTTATAGGTTTATGGTACGATAAAATACTATGGTTTTCAATATTTAGTGTCCAGGACGAATATTTGATGTCTTTTTAGCGGTTTTCAACGGACTTACACAAATTCCGTATTTTCAAAATATAATCTGGCTTCAGTTTCTTTGTTATATATTCATTCGCCGCACTCAGGACTATCTGTATAGGCTTATCGGTACGCTGAATACAGTGGCTTGGTGATCTAGAATCCAGCATGACTGCACCATACCTGTTTCAGTGGTCTTCAAAAGATAGGACGACTGTCGGCGAAACCGATTTACTGAAAGAATTTCGTTTGTCGTCGCTTATTTAGTTATGCATTCCTTTCTGCACCTTCAGATAAACTATTATAGGTATTGTGACATGCAGAATAGGTTGTATATATTCTTCATTTTTTATTAGAAAAGCATTATAAGGTTTCGAGATTTTAGAAATTTTATGGTGGCATGTACATCAACACAAAGCATGTTACAAATGATTGCACATCATGACGACAAATACGAAAACACGCTCGCTCCGTTTCACCTGTGCTTGCTAGATCAGATACTAGTGTATGCATCTTGTGATAAACATACTTGGTCTTTGGTTCATTGTTTGGGAAAATGTGTAGTTTATAAAGCATTTGAGTTATTTATTAGTATGTATGAGTGTGAGCGAGCGTATGACGTAGTTAACCCGTTAGGCATAGGGTCCATTCACAGATTTCTAAGCACTCTAACACTTGTATCGACGGTACTAGTTTAATTATCAGGATGACAGTGTTTTCGCCATTCGCCTAGCACACTCAGTACAATTAGATCCTAAAACGGTCGCATTGACAAATTGGACGTTTTCGTGCATAGACCTGCTGAATCCGATCGCCAATTAGAAAATGCACCAAAAATCCGAATTTGATATAGCAATTGCACATAGTATGCAAAATTCTTCAACTGATAACCGTTTGTAAATATGAGTATATATTGGTATATACATTTAGTGTTATAGTAATCAATAATAAACAATAAATCATACAGCAAATATGGATATTAACGTACAATATATTTTGACACATAGGGGTATGGAATGCTACCTCCCTAAGGGGCAGGCCCCCTCTCGTCAGCCATATTAACCTCCTGAGGCCGCACGCACCTCCACTCCTCCCGCGCAACTAAACCGATTTAGCAATATTTCAGCAACGTTTATGGAATTGAAGCAAAATTCTTTCACGACAAACTATGAGTTTCTAAAGATATCTTAGGATAGGTAGCCAGATGACAGAATCGAGGGTCCCGTCTGATTCTAAGACCCCAAAATTGAAGTATTTCGACATAGCTAGTGCTCTCTTGTTTCCACGTACAGTTGCTTTCGTACAAAATTGTTATCATTAAGTCCAGAGTGAGTTACATATTTTCGAAAACTAAAGTGTACGTTTTCATAAAAAAATTGTTGCGTCCACATATGTACAATTTAGTATATACTTTTTCTTACATTTGCTATATATGATCATATAAAGCAAATTATATTATATACAGTCGTATATAATAGATATTTAGTACTTTCTTATATATGCTATATATTATAGATGCTATAACCTATAGTTATAACCAATTGTTGATCGATATAAACCATTGGTTTGCAGCCCACTAACTACGCAATCGATTGATGCCAAATTTCCTGTGCCTCAATGTACTTACGAAATTCGTGAAGCGAACAAAGACGGACCACCGGCAAGTTTTGTACGAGTTGGCGACGCTGTTGTTCATATATTCAAATGCGATTATCGTAAGTTCTCAAATAACTAACGAGTCTCTAAAGTAAAGTTAAGTATCTTCAAAGTAAATCTAATGACTTCTGCCCAGTGCTCTGAATGTCAAAGTGAAGAAATTCAACCAAGCGCGGGTAAACGGCGGGAGTAACTATGACTCTCTTAAGGTAGCCAAATGCCTCGTCATCTAATTAGTGACGCGCATGAATGGATTAACGAGATTCCTACTGTACCTATCTACTATCTAGCGAAACCACAGCGGTGGGAACGGGCACCGCGAAGTCGGCGGGGAAAGAAGACCCTGTTGAGCTTGACTCTAAAGTGTATTAAAGGCAATTTTAACATTTTAATAATAATAATAAGGCATTTATAATGCGCCCTTTCCGCTGATAGCGTTGCAAAAGCGCTGGAAACGATATGTCAATTAATAATACCGTAATTTTACACCTAACAAGTGAGCTTTGCAGTGAATGTTTTGTGACAGGCAACCCAATTCCTGAGTTATCGCACTTTCATACTATTTTACTGCTAGTTGCAGTGTCAGCTAATGGTTTTTAGTTGAATTTGAATCCAGATTTTTTATTTTCAAATTAGTTATTACTGTTGGGTTATACCCTAGGTAATAGCAGACATTTCTTTAAAAAACACATGTTTCAAAGCTGTAATTGTTGAGTAAAGATAAATATTATCGCTTCTTATGGTATGCTGTATAAGCGAGGGTAGGCGTTGCATACGAACCATATATTAATTGTGATAGGTACTATATTGAACAACATACGCCATGGTTCAAAAGCAATAATAAAAAAATCTATCACATAGCTAGTGTTAATATTTATATACAGTATATGCTATGTTATTCGTGAAATTATGTTGCATCAATAATAATTCGCATCCAGTAGAACACGAAGACGTCGAAGTTCCGTCGGCTTAGGGCAATAGATTTGGTTTGGGGGTCTAACAATTAGGAACAGTCAACCTTCACTACCTCTCCTATGGACACATCAGCCGGTAGAGGTATTTGGCTAACCCATTTTCCAATATGTGCCGCGATTACAATATTATATGTTTATATCTCAGCCTGTTCGGAAGTAGGGATTAAACAACACAATGTTTCAGGCTAACACCGGCGCATTTTTACTATTATAGTTTGTAGCCAGGTAGTAACTAGACCAATTTAGCACAAATTCTCACAATGGATGTAACTTAATGTGCTTTTTCTGCCTGAGGAAGTAATATCTATCGCTGAGATAAACGATCTTACAAGAAAAAGATTAAATGTTTAACGCCAAATGTAAACATTTCGTTGAGACTTTTCATTATACCGATCTAATCAGAGCAAATGTACACTTTTTCATGCCATTCGAAACGCATTAAAGACCTTAATTAAATGGTGTCAAAATCAGCTCTATTTTTTCATGTGTCAAGGAGTTATGTGCATTTCAGTGAAAACTTAAACCTTAGCCTGTTAGCTTATGCCGTTAAACCAAGAATCTAATTGATTTTGACACGATTCTAGTCAGCTCGTGAATGCGGTTTAAATGGAACATATGCAGCATTGTACATCTACTGTGAATTTTTTTCTAAAATATTTCGCGTTAAAGGTGAACCATAAATATCGAAAAAAATATAGTGCTATGTGTGACAAGCTCAAGCCGACACCAAAGAAAGATCCCGGGTTGTACCACTGAAGACGGCATACGCAAACCAATGAGCTATCTAGAAGCTGTTCCTCGGTTCGTTCAGGAGCCTATCAAAGCAAACGAATGAAAACGCAAGTGCAAGCAGACATTATACAACAAACTCGATTAACAACTACAACTTACACAACAATATGCATCCGTTTACAACATTTAACAGTGTGTTCCGTACTCATTTGTGGACAGTGAGGTGTGAAAGCACTTTACGTAAGCAAAATTAGATTAATACAATCAAGAGTGCATTAGGGAAGAGAATGACACTTCCCTGCACTCACATGTAAACCCGTGTTTGGTGACGCGGGCGTCTTCGGCGTGACCCCCCCCCCATTTTTAAGAGGTTGAGATGCATAGATCCTCCCAAATTCCGGGGGGGTAGGTAGGACCTTCCAATTTCAGGGTGGAGGTGGGTCTATAATCAGCTACTGGTTCAACGGTTGCATGTGAGTGCAGGAAAGTGTTATTCTCTTACGTAATGCACTCATGATACAATTAACCCAACGCTCTCAGCATAGCATGCTAGTTATAACAGCATATAAATTCAATGGCGAATATAACTGCAGTTCATTTAAAGCTACATTGACGTTGGTATATTTATCGTTTTACCGAAATGCGATACACTACTATATAGTTCACGGTCAAACACTGTGCTTATATTACTTTTAAATTTCATTATTACAGCTTAGGCATCTGGTTGGATTCGTTGTTAGAAACGGTACAATATATATTAAGCAGCAGTAATGAAGATTTCGATTTTCATTAAAATTCAAAGCATATGTACGGACTTAGATTTTCCAAAATTACAAAACTTTTAATTGCGTTTGCACTTTCCATTTTTGCACAAAGAACACCTGGAAAATGTGAACCGTATCGTTTAGTGCCCAATTTTGTTTCAGTATACATAAATCTTTCGCACTGATTAAGTAGGCCTCTCTGTCTTAATGTGATATCATTTGTTTTTATATTGACTATTTTAGCCGAAATCTATGGGATGTTGGTTAAAGATTGCTACGTCGATGACGGAAAAGAAAACAAACAGAAAATTATTGACGATGTTGGGTGAGTTGTTTAAGAAAACGAACGCTCATTAAACGAATACATAAAGTATTTATTCCAGTTCGAAGCTGCATCGGGTTGAAAAATATCAAGCATTAGCAAATAGCGTTAGGCAAAAGGGGGCCTTGTCCGAACGCGACCTGACAAGAACCAAAACTTTCAACCATATACGATTCGACCCGCACCTTCCCGTCCTGAATATGACCAGACACCGCTGTGGTCTTTAAATTCAAAGGCAATCCCACTTAAGAGCTTTAAACCCTTTTACCTCACCTATATTTAGCGAAGAATAATATATATACGTCAATATTTTTGATAATAATTCTTAAACATACGCAAACAAACATGTTTATATATATATTTCACTTAAATCAATTTTTGAAATTAGTGTGAAAATTAGGATGAGAACTATTTACCGAAATAAGGTTTTATACAAACTGGTTTTAATAAAGGCAAAGGCTATTTGAATGTGTCAGCATTGTGGATGGATACATTATATATATATATATGATAAATTACCAATAAGGTATTAGAAAATTCAACCAAAAAATGGTAGAATTAAAAAAGCGATAACATCTTATGCAAATTGTCAACAAAATGGTGCATAACCTATTGCTTTAATAGAAGAAATTTGTATTTTATAGAAACATTTTGTAGCATGCTTTGGTACAGTTTAACGAAATTCATACAAATTTTAATAAAAACATGTCATACTTTTTACAATTTAAAATCAAAATCTATCTATTTGCAAACAAAAATGACTTAATGTGTAAAAAATTGCAGTATTTTATCGAGAGATTGCGATAATTTTCTCAATAATTCGCTTTGAGAAGTGATGTTAAAAAGTTGAATCTAAAATACAGTAAACGTTTGTTACTTGCTGCAAATAATGGTGTCTGACCATTTCCTTCTTAAACGAAAGCGTAGCTTGTACAATTTTGAACAAACTTTAGCCCTAACCGCTAATTGAGACTAGATTGCTCGGGTGCAAGTTTTGTACGTTGACCACTACACTATAAACAAATGTTGGTCTGTACTTTAAGGAATCTCATAACGTGTACGAAAAATAACGCAATTCCAAACACACGCTGAACGACAAACTCAGCAATTAACTCAACACGCAATGTACGCTGCGACAAATGTGTCAATATACGAACGAAAGTATTAAATATATTATACTAATCGATATTTCAGATGTCCGATCGACAACGATATTATGAGCGTGCCAAGCTATACCCGTGCAAAGGCTGAAGCCATTGCTGAGGCAACGGTATTCAAATGGCCGGACGAGCAAGACGTTTACTTTAGTTGCCAAATTGCCCTGTGTATGATTAAAGAAGGAGAGTGCGATCCCATTACGGTACAATAATTACATGAATATCTCATAGAAATAATACCTGTGTTATAAATCTACACATATTTTTAACTAAATAAACATGTCAGTTTACAAAAGCACCAACGATATACCATCTTACAGTTTTTAAGCTTGTCAACTGTGCATAAGAGAGACTGAAATGTGACGCAATATGACACAACGAAAAACACAGTCGCACTACGGTGCATCTCGTTCGAACTAAACACAGTTCATTCGAATTTTCTGAGCCACTACCAAAAAGCTATAATTCTAACGATTTATTGAACAAACCATAGAAATATTAATTCACATAAATGTGGTACTGACCAATATGTTGATTTTTACAAATACTTCCGGTTGACATTTTTTAACTGCTATTGGTATAGTATTGCTTTGCATATACATCGCAAAGTGTCTAATTATAAATTATAACTTGTGCACTCGAAAATATCTTATACAACAATTTAAATAACTTTTCATTCCACTATTGTGTAACTTACGATTTAATGCAATGCAACCTTTTTGATGTGCTTTTGATTTTGATTTAATGATTTGCAAACATTTTATGCTGAATTTGATATTTATAGTAATAAACGGCACAAAATGTACAAAAATACCAAAAAATCGTGTACCCAGATTTAACGCGAGAATATATCTTATTCCTAGAACTGTTGTCCAATTTTTTGCAAAAACTAAAATTTGCACATTTGTTTAGAAAAGAATGTTTCATATCTTATAAGTTAAGACATAGAGGTATACCGTATATACATACATGTTAATAAGGTGGGTAGAAGGATAACCTCTTTTGATGCTCGGAATTCCTCTCGGCGCAAAACGCCGACACCTCCATCTGACAGGTCCTAATGCCGCACCCATTGCAGCCCACCTCCGCTAGGATCATGAGGCGTCGGGCCTTGATCATGTATGAGTGTAGAATATTGATTTGTGTTTACAGAAACTTAACATCTTTCGGTATATGTCTATTTACAGCCACCTCCTTGCGCACCAGATGGAACACGCCTTTCAGCGGCTGAAGTTGAGCGTCGACGTTCTAAACGAGATGCCGAAAATTACTTAATCAACGTTTCCAGAACAATAACTGAAGAAACAACAATCGGAACAACAATAGCAGTAACAACATCAAAGCCAAAATTGCAACCTCGTGCCACACTTGATTTAGAAATCCAGAAGCTGATCGTCTTGGATATCGACAATGGTAATAATATCTTCTGTTTTTATTTGTTACATTCATAAACTACCGAATATATTATATAAGTGCCAATAAAAATAAACATTGTGCGAATGTTTCAGTTATGTAAAGTGTTGTACTGAGTAAATTTACCCAAATCAACAGAAAGTATTCTTCCATAAGCACAAAGGAAACGCTATTATAATCTTTTATACATCACAATTTTATAGTTATCTTTTCTGTAAAACGACAACTTTATAAAATTAAATCACGTTTTAGGTAACGCTAACCGAATTAAAATAGTCAAACGAGCAGAATAAGGTGCCGTTATTTATGCCATAACAATACATCAATAATAAAATGGAGTATGCTTATTGGCTTATTCTGCTATTTACTGGGCATTTCTTTCTAGATACAAATGTCTGCCTAAAATTAGCTATTTCTGCCGTATTAAAACCCGAGTCTGATAATGATCATTGCTGTCCCGTGCGGTCTATAATGTATTTGAAGATCGTTTCCCTTGTCGGAAATTTCGAGTGTGGGCGAAACATTTATTTTCAAGGATGTCTATTATTTAGCAATGTCAAAGCAGGCAATATAAATTGTAACCCTTTAGAAGACCCTTTCAGATTTTTCATTGTTTCAGTAAGCTGAGCAGAAAAACGTTACATTAAGCCAAATTTTAATTTAAATTCAAATGTAATCAACTCATGTTTGCAACCAGTACGATTCCCTCAAAAATAGGCCCAATATTTGATTCTAACAAATATCTTGCCATAGCCCAGCTATGGTTTCATGTGAGTTTTATAGAAATTAGTATACAACCCCTTAAACCGCGAAAAATATCTGAAGATCCGCACGAATTGTACTTAAAAGCTATTGAATTCGTATAGCCATCTTTAATGGCGGCAGTAAATGCAATAATATTTGTATTTCACAGATAATAATAAATTCATAAAATTATTTTTTCACTGATGTTTCCTTATTACCATCGTCATAATTTTAATAAAAATTCTTTAAAGTAAATTTTAAGCATGGATTTGGTAGCTCTTTAAGTATTAGTTTGTTGAAATAAATGAGCAGACATTCATTGAATATTGATATACACATCGTGGATTATTAACGTTATATTAATACGGAAAAAAGTACGATCTAGTTCATGACCTCAAAGTAGGATACAGTCAATAACTCTTCCAAGTTGTAGGCGAGATTAATTGTCCTAAGAAACGTTAAGAGATTGAGACAGATACGACTCCAAGTAAGATACACCGTAAAACGTGCCAAATTAGAAACCAATAATTTATAATTTTTCCGCTAAAGATAGACCGTTCTGTTTTGCTTGGTTACTGCATCAAAGCAGATTATTGTTACATCAACGACTACAGCTCAGGAAATCTCTAATTTTTTTTACACCATATTGCGACTGACCACCGGTACATATTAACACATACATTTTTTATAAGTCTTCTTTTTCATGAACAAGGGTTAATCAACTCTCAGTTTCAAGGCGAGTTTAGTCATTTCCATTTTTGGTAACCGCTGAAAAGGTTTGACAAAGGCTTTCCAATACAGGTGCCCTGAACGATAGCCTAACATCTAGCGAGTTACTGCTGCAGCACCTGAATAAGTCTACAAAAATAACCAATTTTGTTTCAAAATCTTGTTGGTATTTTGTGTCTAAATCGGTTATTATTATAGCTTGAATATTTTTGCCAGTATTTGGTTTAAACTTTGAGAATGGATCTGCCTATACTACGCATGCTATATCATCGATGTATTTCTAACATCGTCCAAGCTAAAGAAAACATGGTCCACATAAAAAGCGCTACCTTGGACATATATTCGAGTATATTTTGCTTCTCGATATTTTGGATATGCCTAGAAAATAAGGGACGAAATTATTTTCTACGCCACATTCCGTCGGGCTAACTAATAGTTAAACGTATTGACGCTAAACATAAAGGTCTCAGTGCAGCATCAAGTTATGTTATATAATTTATTTTCTGAATTATTAATAGATCTACATATATATTTATATTTATCTATCGTAATTTGTTTATGCTTCAACGCTTTACGACGCTAAACCCAAAGGTCTTAGCGCTGCATCTAGTTCAAAGGTCTTAGCGCTGCATCTAGTTCAAAGGTCTTAGCGCTGCATCTAGTTATGTTATATAATTTGTA